>CM039508.1:41229170-41285156 GCA_022432975.1 Begonia masoniana | reverse complement strand
AAGAAGTGTATATTCGGTTATGCTGATTGGAGGCTAGAATTGCGCTTGTAATATTGTATAAGACCGACAATGGTCATGGAAATCGGGAGGAATGACCTTCTTTCACATATCTTTACCTAGCATATCAAATATTTCCTTCAAAACCTTGAATGATTTCATTATCGTTATCCTCCCTTAACGAAAAATATCCAATCTCATCATCCAAAATCATTATATTCAACAAAATATCAAATTAAAAACTTTATATCACAAGATTTCAAAATATATCTACTCAATTTAGATATTTTGTGATAACAAACACAATCTCCATTATAAAAAATAGAGTAATTATCAATTTTAACCTTGTACTATGCACTTTATTTTAGTTAGCCCCCTGTACTGAAAAAATTGGCAAACCGAACCCTACAGTTTGATTCTGTTATCAGTTGTGACCTTATATCAACAATTTCATTAAACCTTCATTTAAAAAATTAACAATCAATATTGGATTCACTTGAAATTTTTATCACACGTTTGCTACTTAATGAGAAGATAATCTGAAAATGTTCATGATTTTTTAAAACATGTACAATTTATTGTAATTTTATTTTATTATTTTATAAAAATATTGTAATAAATCATACAAGTTTTAGAAAGTCACAAAACTTTTTCTATTATCTACCCATGATGTGGAAAATGTTTCAAATAAATCCAATATCGTTTGGTATTTTTTTAAAATTAATCTCACTTTCTTCTTTACTTTATAAATTAATTTTTAAACAAATAATAAATGATATTGAATTTATTTGAAAACATTTCCACATGTTCATCCTATTATGGGTAGATAATAGACAAATTTTCGTGATTTTCTAAAATTTGTGTGATTTATTATAATATGTTTATAAATTATTAAAATAAAATTATAATAAATCGTAGATATTTTAAAAAATTACGAAAATTTTCAATTATCTTTTCATTAAGTAATGAATACGTGGTAAAAATTTTAAGTGAATCTAATATTGTTTGGTAATTTTTCAAATGAGGGGTTAACGAAATTGTTGATGGAAGGTCAAAACCGATAACAGAATCAAAGTACAGAGTTTGATTAGCCAGTTTTTTTAGTACAGGGGACTAACTGAAATAAAGTGTATAGTACAAGGGTAAAATCGATAATTACCCTAAAAAATAAGATTGCCCAAAAGCAATCACTAAATTCAAACTTGCTTGGAATTTAAATAAAAAACAATCTCAAGGATTGAAATATGCTTGCAATTTTAAAACTGCCCAAAATATCAAATCAAGTCCACCTAAAAATTAAAAATCTCCCTAAAAAATCACAAAACGATCAAAGGTTGGATTCAAACTTTAAATTTTTAACAAAAAGTAATATAATTTTTTTTTTAGATATTTTTGAAAAAAAAAAAACTACTTTTGCAACAAAACTCTTTAGGTAAAGACAAAATTATGAATATTTAATTAATGCTAAAAATCATAATTTTGGAAACAAAATTATAATATCCGGCTTGTACGGATTTTTGGATATAATGTATTATATTAATATTCTATTATATAATGACATTTTCATAAATATGTCAAATCAAATCAGTTTCGTAAACGGAAAGCGTCATTACGATTCTAACAAAGAATAAGAATTTTAAGGAATTTACGGGAATTTTCGGAGATCAAACACTATATTCCGAGTAAATACACTTTTCGTAATGTAAAAGATGTTCTCGTAAAAATAGTAAACGAGGTCCGAATCGCGAACGGACAGTTTTAATAAATCCCTGGCAATGAATAGGAGTTATTGGCAAAATAGGGAACTTTCGAGAATCCGAAATGTTAGCCAATTAACGAAACGAAAGACGAAATAAGAGCTAAGGGCATTTTGGTAATTCGCCAAATCAATTTATAAAATCATAACCTAATTTCTTCTTCTTCATTTTCTCTTCATTTTCTCTTCTGCTGCGTGAGAAACAGAGAGCATTTTTCCTCTCTGTAGTCGACGCCGATCAATGATCCGACCTCCGTTCTCCTCCGTTTCTCCTCCGTTCTTCGCAGTTCTTCCTCCTCTCGCTATCCTAGGTATGCATCTACGTTCTTAGAGCTTTTATTTCGACGTTTACGGCGTTTTAGGTAATTAGGGTTTCGATCGATTTTCATTAAAAAATGAGATTTAGGGTTCGTAATTAATAGGTTAGCCATGATTAGGTATATATTGGACGTATTTGACGTTATTGGACGAGGATAAGTCAATTTGTAAAAATGTTAAAAAGTTAGGGATTTTCGGGTTTTTTGGAAAACTCGTAAATTAGGACTTAGGCGCGTAATTACTCGGTGAAATAGCTCGAATGATTGAATTAAAGCTTTAGGAAATTCCTTTAGTTAAGGTTTTATCAATTTGGACGTTTAGAAGCTTAAACTTGTTTAACGTCGATCGTTCTAAATTGCCTTAGGTGAACGACTTCCGTGGACGAAGCTTGAGGTTCAGCGCGCTCAAGGTAAGTTTTCGTGACTTACTTTGACCAATCGGTCTACACCATACTTCGATGTCGTATCGAGGATCCCTGAAGAGTTGTTTGTTTAATCTGCTTTCGGTTGGGTAGTTAGGTTTAATTGTTTATAGGTTAGTTTATTTCGGTCTTGATGGTATACATATGTTTGTTTATTGTATGGTTACATTATGCTTATAACTGTTCATGCATCACGTGTTTCAAAATGGCATGAAAATGGATTTCTGCACGAGTTTTCAAATGAAATGAATAATGAACGAAAATACGTAATCTGTATCTGGTCACGCGGGATGGGGCTCAGGCATGGCTGTAGGGTTTGTGAGCATGTACCCCCCTCCTCTAAATCGAAAGTGGTAGTCCGACCGCGGGATGTATCCTTTCCATTTAGAGGGCTGATATTTCAGTGGCAATCTGTATGAAATGACCTGATATATCTGATATGCATGTTTTCTGAACTTCATATGCACTGCACGCATGCATCTGCATTTATGTAGCTTACTGAGATTTCAATATCTCATATGTGTCTGTATGGTGTAGGTGATATTTTAGGAGACATTGAGCCAGGTGAGGACGACGTTCCTCCTCCTAACATGGGGTGCAGTTGATGGATGATGGCCGTGGGTGTGCGCTGAGCGGTCGAGGCGCGTTTTGACCCGTGGGGGATGTACGTAAAGGTTTTCGGGGGTTTTTGAGACATTTTGGATTGATGATAAACTGTATAGAACATATTAGGGTGCTTGGTTCTGGATAGAGGTTAGATAACATTTTGGTAATTTTATGTAAAACGCTTGGGTTTAAACTGATTACTAAATGTTTTGAAAATGTTTTGATTGGTTTAGGTTGTTACGGATAGCTCGATTTTTAGAGCTATCCACGCAGTTGGACTTCGCAAAGTCTGCTGTAAGCTAATTGAGTTTAGAATACGTTGAATTGGATGGATGAGTTATAAGTTTATTGTGATGTTTAGGTGTAAAACAATAGAAGTTTTGCTCTCTGGAAATCGGATTCCAGAGAGCTAATTGAAGTGTTTGATGCATAGAGTGTTGAAGGGTTTGAAGGAACTGGAAGCAGGCGTGAGGGAAATGGATCGCTGCTTGCTGTGGAGCAATGCAGCGATCGATCTCTGCTGCAGAGCAGAGATCGATCGCTGTTGCTATAAAGCAATGCAGCGATCGATCTCTGCTGCACAGCAGAGATCGATCGCTGTTGCATAATGAAATGCAGCGATCGATCTCAACTGCAGCGCAGAGATCGATCGCTGCCAGGGCTCAGCGATGCAGCGCACAGTCGCTGCATGTAGCAGCGACTGGTCGCTGCCTTATTTGTTTTCAGGGCGGACCGTTTTGCCCTCCCTTTTGTTCTGATTTGTTTTAAGTTATTCTTATTAAATAGTTTAAATTTTATTTAGTTATTAAGTGTTTGTTTTAAATGATTTCAAGGTTAGATTTCAATTCCGATTTCGATCCTGATTTCGATTTCGGTTTAGGTTCCGCTTAGAGTTTATTTAAAATGTAAAATAAAATGAAAAATTTATACGGTTAAAGGGGTACAGTATTAGGGGTGTTACAAAAATTCTGCTTCAAATCAGAGATGCCAACCTCATGGGTTTCTTCTCTACGAAGAACACGGCTTGCAGAATAAGAGCACTAACCAAAGATGGCAGATAGTTGACAGAGGGGCATCGATCTTCTTTTTGCCGGGATAGATGGAGGCGCGAGTTGATTAAGTACCATCAGCGACGTTTTTTTATTTTATTTTATTTGATTTTTTTATTTGTTATTGTAGCAAAGAAAAACAAGTCTTAAGACAAATGGTAGATTTTTTTTTTTTTTTTTTTTTTTAATTTTGTTTTCCCAAATTGTAATTTTTTGAAAACTACCAAAACTTTATTCAATGCGGAACGACGTGAGATAATTGACTTTCTGACAAATTTTAAAACTCGGATTGTATAATCTCCCCCAACAGGCTCTCAGATAAATTGAAAAAAAAAATACAAAAGTGGGACTAACAGATCTACGTAAAAATATCTTTGCGGCAACAAACCATGGATAGAAAATAAATCTATTATATGAAAACTAAAATACAATCACGAATTTTGCGATTTTAAATTATATGAATTTATAGAAAAAAACAAAAATCTAAGTGAAATTCACAAGCGCATACCCACTATTTGGTCCAAATAGAAAACAAGTCAAATCGAGTTCTAACATTAGACTTTAACATAAGATGTGGGGAACTGCCAATACTTTGTTAGGCATCGATGACTAAAACAATTGATATTGAAAACTTTTGTTTAATACCATGAGATCATGTTGTCACGAAGCACGATCGAAGCACGATCGTTATATGGATACATATGATAACTCTAAGGCTATTTTATATAAATTTAAATTATTCCACTTTGTTCGATGACTGTTTTCTTTTAGACTTTGCGATTAAAATTCATTTCTTCATGCAAGGATGATCATATTTGTTCTTAAAGTTGAAATGAATGCAGTGTTCTTTAAATATCTTAATGGGCAACATGGAATTATATGGTTTGAGTAGTATTAGTTGTTGAGTAATATTATATTTATCCTTTAATTTTTTACATGTTAATCTTACAATTTATGCACGGGTCGATTTGGTTCTGTAATATCCGGCTCGTACGGATTTTTGAAAATATTATTATTATATTATATGTGGCATTTTTGGTAAATATGTCAAATCAGGTCCGTTTCACGAAAGGAAAGCGTCATTACGATCCTAACGACTAATTGGAATTTTAGAGAAATTATGAGAATTTTCGGAGTTTAAACGCTATATTCCGAGTAATTACCTCTATCGTAAAATAATTGACGTTTTAGTAAAAATAGTAAACGAGGTCCAAATTGCGAACGGACAGTTTAGTTATATTCCAAATAACAAGTTGGACTTATTGGTGAAATATGGAGTTTTCGAGAATTCGAATCGCTGGACGATTAACGAGACGAATGACGAAATCTATATAAAAATCAAAGAAGGGCATTTTAGTAATCTTTCAAATCAATATTATAAATAAATCAAAAACCCAATTTTGATTTCATTTCTCCTCTGCGATTTCCAGAGGCCAAACCTTCGCGAAACCCTCCCTGCCCGCGCGACGATCCGACGATTTCCGACACCGTTTCTCTTCCGTTTCTCCTCCGTTCTTCACGTTTCTTCCTCCTCTCGCTATCCTAGGTATGCATCTACGTTCCTAGAGCTTTTATTTTGACGTTTACGGCTTTTTAGGTAATTAGGGTTTCGATCGTTTTTCGTTAAAAACGCGAATCAGGGCTCGTAATTAATAGGTTAGCCGTGATTAAGTATAAATTGAACGTATTGGACGTTATTGGACGAAGAGAAATCAATTTGCGAAAAAGTTATAAATTGTTAAATTTTCGAGTTTTCGGAAATAACTTGTAATATGGATTTCGAGATTTCCGAGCGTTAAATCGTTATGTAAAAACATCGATTAGCTAAGTTAAAGATTTTATTAGTTTCGGACATTTAACAGTTTAAGCTCGTATTAACGTCAATTGGTGAAATTTCCTAGGTAACGACTCCCGTAGACGAAGCTCGAGATTCTGTGCGCTCAAGGTAAGTTCTCGTGACTTGTTTGACCGAAAGGTCTACACCATACCTCGTCGTCGTATCAAGGATCCTTGAGGGTTCCTTGTTTTATGTTGTTTAGGTTGGGTAGTTAAGTTAGCTGTTTATAGGTTTTGTTGTATTGTCTTGTTGATATGTATGTTGTTTGTTTACTTTCCGCTGATTAACTGTTCATGCATCACGTGTTTTAAAGATCATGAAAAATGAATTTCTGCATGATGTTTTAAAGTAAATGCAAAGAAAGAATGACCCTTCGGTATATAGTTTAAATGGTCCGTCGGTATACAGTTTATAGCAAAGCAAAGTAAAGAAAAGTTTAAATGACCCTTCGGTATACAGTTTAAATGACCCTTCGGTATACAGTTTAAATGACCCTTCGGTATACAGTTTAAATGACCCTTCGGTATATAGTTTAAATGACCCATCGGTATATAGTTTAAATGGCCCATCGGTATACAGTTTATAGCAAAGCAAAGCAAAGCAAAGTAAAGTAAAGTAAAGTAAAGCAAAGCAAAGCAAAGCAAAGCAAAGTAAAGTAAAGTAAAGTAAAGTAAAGTAAAGTAAAGTGAAGTAAAGCAAAGTAAAGAAAAGAATGCATGATTTATAGATTCATATGCACAGCATGCATTTGCATTTACTAGAGCTTACTGAGATTTTTATCTCATAGATGTCTGTATGGTGTAGGTGTTTACGAGGAAACAGGTGAGGACATTCCTCCTCCTGAGGCATGAGGCAGTTGACGGAAGATGGGTTGCGGTGGTGTGTTGCGCAGTCGATGCTTTACCGACCCGTGGGGGAAGTATATACGTGTTTTGAGGGTTTGGGGTTATTTTGAGATGTTTTGAACTGATAATCGTATAGAGTATTTTAGATTGTTTGGATTTGGATAGGAGTTAGAAAAGGTTTAGTAATTGTATGTAAAACTCTTTGGTTTAAACTATTTACTGAATGTTTTGGAAATCTATTTTATAAACGGTATATTGAATTGTTTGGTTTAATCTGTTAGTTAAACGTTATGAAAATGTTTTGAAATGTTTTTAGGTTGTTACGGATATGCTCGGTTTTTAGAGCTATCCACGCGGTTGGATTTCGCAAAGTCCGCTGTAAGTCGATTAAGTTTAGTTTACAAGTGATTATGGTAATTGATGAAAAATGGTGGAAGAATGAGGAATTGGGTAGAAAATTGAGAAATAGTTGCTCTCTGGAATCGGATTCCAGAGAGGTTAAGGTTTGAAGTTTTATGTGTTTGCTCTCTGGAAATTCCAGAGAGCACTTGTATAGAAAAAGAAAACAGAGAAGGGGAGTGAAGTGGCGACTGGGCGCTGCTGAGGCGCTGAGGCGCATGGCCTCAGCGATCGATCTCTGCTGAGGCGCATGGCCTCAGCGATCGATCTCTGCTGAGGCGCATGGCCTCAGCGATCGATCTCTGCTGAGGCCTATGGCCTCAGCGATCGATCTCTGCTGAGGCGCATGGCCTCAGCGATCGATCTCTGCTGAGGCTCATGGCCTCAGCGACTGATCGCTGTTGAGGCCAGCGATCAGTCTCTGTTTCTTTTGCCTCTGTCTTCCAGTTTTGCCCTTGCCGAATTGAAAATGGTTTTAAATGTTTTTAATATTTATTAAATGTTTTAAGTTTAATTTAAATTAGTTTTAAGTTTAACTAAAAGGGTTTTAAGAAATAGGTTTACACGACTTTAAATTCCAATTTGATTTCTGCTTCAGTTTAGGTTCAAAGTTTATGATGAGCGTAAAATGAAAAATTTATACGGGTAAATGGGTACAGTATTAAGGGTGTTACAGGTTCGGTTCCAACCTAGAATCGGGATGACCTGTGAGCCACGGTTCTCCAATATTGGAACAGAAACCGAACCGTGAGGTTCAAGAAGCGAATCTATCCAAACCGAATTTCACAGTTTAGCCCCAACATCAGAACTGAACTCTGAAATCGACAACAAACTCAGAGATCAACGAACTCTAAGATTGACAACGAACTGAACTCTAAACTCTGCATGTGAACTCTGATATCGGAACTGAACTCGATGACAAACGTTGTGCGTGAAAGTTTAAGATCAGTTATGCGATGCCACACAAGGATCCTCGTGTGACACCGATTTTTAATGCAATGATGGATAATATAAAAATGCGGAAATAAATGACACAGGAGGTTGGTAACCCAGTTCGGCAACTAGCCTATGTCTGCGGGGCCACACCCAGATATAAAAACATTTCTTTGAGTTCACAAAGTTACAAGACAATCAGACTTATACAAATAAAGACTTTCTCTTATCTTTGTCGCCGCCTCTAGCTAACTTCCCCAAGGAAACTGTTTTTGCGAGATCCCCTCGACTTTAGAACGACATCTCCCGAGATCTAGATAACAACAAGATCCCCTCGTTGTTGGTTCCTCCCGAAACCCGTGTTATAGCAAGATCCCCTCGCCCACGATCAAGAACGACAAGCTCCCCTTGTCTGAAAATAGAACTCCTCCCCAGTTCGGATGCAGCCTCCTCCCGAGACTGAGCTTCAATGAAGAACAAAGAATATTGCCTCCTGGGACACCTCTTGGAACACCAGATCGAAGTCTTCGGATGCAATAATCAACACACTCAATAAAACGATGAAATCCACAGATTAGGTCGAGTGTGTAAAACAATTACAAACCCATACGCAGAAACGTAGGGAGTGAAAGAAAACCGATGGCTTGGAAAAAAGAAGAAAACCTCCTCACGCGTAAAATCAAAACTCCGTCGTCAATCAGCTTTCACAGAAAACGAAAGCTTTAAATAACCTTGGTAACTTCCATATCTTCAATTCGGCCAGTTACCAAATCGGATTTAATGCCGCAA
Organism: Begonia masoniana; assembly: GCA_022432975.1. Classification (NCBI taxonomy): domain Eukaryota; kingdom Viridiplantae; phylum Streptophyta; class Magnoliopsida; order Cucurbitales; family Begoniaceae; genus Begonia; species Begonia masoniana. Next base: position 41,276,206 of record CM039508.1, on the reverse strand, counting down.
GAAATAAGGAAAACAAATCTTAATAAATTCGGTTGTATGACACACCGTGTGCCACTTTAGGAAAGTTTTCGTAACAACTCAGATATTCATCCAAAAATTCAAGAAAGCATCCCATTAATCATGGGAACTCGAAGCCCAACAAATCGTACCAAATCTTCATCAAATCTGCTTTCCGAATAAAAGTTTTCCAAAAAACAAGTGCCTTAAGTTTTTGGAAATAACTTCCATAATATTCTTGTTTCCTTATTTTTCTCTTTCACAGGATCATCATGATTGCTCATATAATACCTTCCAATAATCTGAATAAGCTATTTCTTGATCACCAAGAAATAAATCACCAATTTGAATAATTGTGAATAAAATATTATTTTCATAATAAATTGCCAAAAAATCAAATGCCAACACATATGCAAATCTTTGCGTTTACAATCTCCTCATTTGACATTTTTTGGCAAAATCAATATAAGCAATAATTTCAAGAACTCCCCCTGAAAGTAACTCCCCCTGAATTGAGACTTCAATCATCATAAAACATATCACTCATAATATCATCATCAGAGATCAAAGCATATCATCATAAATTCATAAATCCAAAATACTCTCCCTTTTTGCTATAAAAAGACAAACATGTATATCAGAGAATATCAACCTCTATAAAAACATCATAAGCACCAAATAATCATCATAGGGAGATAGCCAAAATCAGAAATATATAATATTCAGATAAGCACCAGAATCGACATATATAAGAGAGAGAAATAGGAGAGCTAACCGTGTATTCTTGTCGTCTTCATGTTTCATAATTTGGTCAAATAAAATCAAAAGATAATGCATTTCCAATTTTGAACAGCAAAACTGCTATTGTCATGTTAACACCAGTTCCATGAGAAGTCGGCATTAAGAATCTCATACTTATCCGTAAGTCGTGAAGCTGGAAAATCTTTTCCATGAGTCAAGATGCATCTGACACCCCCAGTGACATCAATGGAAACTCTTGACTTTTGTCTCTTTAACCTGTTCCTTCATATTACCAACTTTCTTTCTCTCGAAAATATCATCAGCAGCTTCCTTAGTAGACATTTTTCCGACAAGGTCATCAAGCATCTAATAACTACTATCTTTCCATTTTCTATTTTCGATTACCATTTGCTGATCATTAAAAAATTTCAACTCACCTTCAAGTATCTTGATAAAAAATAACAATGCAGAATCAGAATCAGAATCAGAAGAATTAGAAACATTGTCAAAAGCTGGAACACCCTCAGGAACACATACCAGAACATTAACCTGATCACGTGCCAAAAGCTTGTAGCTATTCGTAATCTTCTCCATAAACTAGTATAATGAATGTGTGAAGAATAATTCAGATCTCTGCAAGTTGGCAAATAAACCCAATATAATAATGATGCTTCAAACTTTATTAAAAATAGACTTCCAAATTTTCATGAGAATAGTCAGAATTTTACATGTCGCATACGGTGTTGCTCCACATAATATCATAGGAAAAATCACTTCTAGCAGAGGATGAGCAATATCCAGTAGATTGCCCAAATAAAAACAAACGCCTAATGCAAGTGGCGAATTTTTTTTTAAATAAATAAATGCAAGCAATAACCAACTTACATAACACAGAGGCCTAGGGCAGACCTCAGCTCTTCAAACCTTACACCATCCAACGCCTTGGTGAAAATATCGGCAATCTGCTTTTCGGTCACCATATGCTCCAAATTAATAATTTTGTCATCCACTAAAGATCGAATAAAATGATGTCGTATGTCAATATGCTTTGTCTGTGAATGCTGAACAGGATTTTTAGAATTATTGATAGCGCTCAAATTATCACAATAGAGGGTCATGACACCCTGTGTGACACCATAGTCCTTCATCATTTGTTTCATCCAAAGAAGCTGCGTACAGCTGCTACCTGCTGCTATATACTCTGCCTCGGCAGTAGATAGAGAAATAGAATTCTGTTTCTTGCTAAACCATGACACCAAGTTGTGTCCAACATAAAAACATCCACCCGAAGTGCTTTTTCGGTCATCGGAGCTTCCTACCCAGTCAACATCACAATAACCCACCAGATTAGCATTATAATCAAAAGAATACCAGATGCCATAATAGTTGTTCCACTAATATATTTTAGAATTCGTTTAACCGACACTAGGTGTGACTCCTTTGGATTTGCTTGAAATCGAGCGCATAGACCCACGCTATAACAGATATCTGGTCGGCTGGCAGTAAGATATAATAGGCTTCCAATCATGCTTCTATATAAGTGCGGATCAACAGTAATTCCCTTTTCATCTTTAGATATTTTCTCATGTGTCCCAAGGGGTGTTCTACGTGGGCGTGCATTCTCGAGCTTGAATTTTTTCAATAAATTCTTCGCATATTTGGCTTGGGAGATAAAAATACCATTCTTTTCTTGCTGAATTTGAAGTCCAAGAAAATAAGTGAGTTCTCCAACCATACTCATCTCGAATTCGCCGGTCATTTGAGCTACAAACTCATCCACCATCTCTTGTGACACCGAGCCAAACACTATGTCATCAACATATATTTGAGCGAGTAAACACTGATATTTGTCATGGCGAATAAAAATGGTTTTATCTACTCCCCCTCGCTCATATCCCTTGGTTAATAGATATTGCGTGAGTCGTTCATACCATGCACGAGGAGCTTGTTTAAGCCCATATAATGCCTTCTTCAACTTATAAATATACTCGGGATGATGAGGGTCTTCAAAACCCTTCGGTTGAGCAACATAGACTTCTTCATTAAGAAAACCATTGAGAAACGCACTCTTCACATCCATTTGATATAACTTGAACCGCATAACACAAGCGATAGACAATAAAAGCCGAATAGATTCAAGACGAGCAACCGGAGCGAATGTTTCATCAAAATCAATTCCTTCAATCTGAGAATACCCTTGAGCAACTAGCCAAACTTTGTTGCGAATAATGTTACCATGCTCATCAGTTTTGTTCTTGTAAATCCACTTAGTACCAATAACATTCACATCGGGACGACACGATACTAAGTCCCAAACTTGATTTCGGGAGAATTGGCTGAGTTCTTCTTGCATAGCTCCTATCCAGTACTCATCTAGCTATGTTTCTTTCACATTCTTTGGCTCAATCGTTGATGTAAAGCATGCTATTTGGATCATGTCTCGATAATTCACCCTCGGCTTATTTCTGGTTCGTATACCATCATTCAGACCACCAATAATCTCATTTGTAGGATGATTCTTCTGAACACGTGTAGATGGTTGTCTGTTTTGTGTGATATCAGCTTCTACTTCATCAATAGTTTCTGTTTGATCTGGGACACCGCCTGAGACACCCTCTGTGACACCAGGTGGAACACTAGTGTCTTCATTATTTAAAATGTGGTCTGCATCATCTTTTGGATTATGAGTTGTGTCCAGAGAGTCATCCACTTGAACATTTGCAGATTCGATGACAGTTTGAGTTCTTTTGTTGTAAACCCGATATGCACGACTATTTGTAGCATAACCGAGAAAGATTGCTTCATCACTCTTGGGATCAAGTTTTCCCCTATGTTCCCTATCATTCAACACAAAATAGAGGCTGCCAAACTGATGAAAATAATTAAGATTCGGAGTTTTACCTTTCCATATCTCATAGGGTGTCATAGAAGTTTTGCCGTGGAGATACACCCGATTAATGGTATAACAAGTTGTATTCACAGTCTCAGCCTAGAATTTTTTAGGAACATCTCTTTCATGTAGCATTACTCGAGTCATCTCTGCCAATGTACGATTCTTCCTTTCAACGACTCCGTTTTGTTGAGGATTTTTTGGTGCCGAGAATTCATGAGCAATTCCGAGATGTGTACAGAAATCCGAGAATTCAGAATTTTCAAACTCTCTTCCATGGTCACTTCGGATACGTATGATCTTCATAATAACACAATCTTTTTCCCATTGGAGACGAGTGCACATTGATTTGAAAACTTTAAACATGTCGGATTTTTCTCTTAGAAACTCCACCCATGTAGAGCGTGAAAAATCATCAACAGTAACGAAAGCATACCGTTTACTGCCAATACTTTCAACAGGCATTGGTCCCATTAGATCCATGTGAAGCAGTTCAAGCACACGGGTAGTCGCGGATGACTGGGACATCGGGTGTGACACCTTGGTTTGCTTTTCGATTTGACATGGTCCGCATAATTTGTCTTTATCAAACTTTAAGGCAGGAATTCCTCGGACAGCACCTTTCGAAATAAGCTTCTACAGTATTATGAAATTAACATGTCCCAACTTTCTATGTCATAAGATAGTGTCTTCCATACTCGACCGAAGGCAGGTAGACGAGGAATAAATAAGATAGCAATTGTCCGATGATCTAACTCCTTCAATAACACAATTTTTGTTTTGATCGGACACAACACATCTTTCTCTCGTAAATTGCACATTCAGATCTTGATCACAAACCTGGCTAATATTGATTAGGTTGGACTTCAAACCATTTACCAATAAAACATTACTCAACTTTGGTAAACCAGGAACATTCAACGTTCCCTTGCCAATGACATCCGATGTGACACAGTTGCCGAATGTAACTTTTCCCACGGATTCAGGTACAATATCCTTCAAGTATCTCTATTCACCTGTCATATGTCTAGAATAGCCACTATCAAAATACCATGCATTAATTCCGATTGCCTTTAGTGAAAGATGTGTAACATTACACTTCAAATTTGATTTCATCACCTATTTCTGATGCGGGAATCTGTAGGAAGAGGCATTTCTAACAGTACCCAATCTTAAGTCAGCAAGATAAGTAAAACATTTAGGGCGAATATGACCTCGGCGTTGGCAATAATGACATACAGTGACATATTTGTTACCTTTACTGCTTGAGGCACGATAGGAGTCATAGGAATTTGATTTTCTGTCAATTCTTGAAGTTCTGTTTGCAACTTGCTTCCCTTTGTAATCAAATCTCGGTGCTAACACTGGCTGTGACACCGGCTGTGACACTGGCTGTGACACTGAGCTTCCCTTTACGAACTTCATCACAGAGCGGTTTTCCTTTACTGCTACAGTTTTTGAACCTGAACTTTCGCCTTTGAATCCCAATCCAAAACGATTTACGCTTGATTTGCCGATATTTAAAATATCATCTAGATCACAAGAACCCGAATTCAGCACTTTGACATTCTTCTTCATGAGGCTTATCTCATTGGTTAGATCATTAGCTTCATCCTGACTTGCTTTCAACTTTGTCTCCAAGTCATCAATAACATTCTGAAGATTGTTCTTCTCATCTTTCAAATTTCTAATCTTTGCGTGTAGAAGCTGATTTACTTTAATAAGTTCGGTCCATTTCTCATGCAGAAACTTATATTCTCCAATAAGATCTTCTTCTATGACTGGTTCTTTGTCTTCATCGCTACTATTGGAAAAACCGTCTGTGACATCGCCTATAACACTACCGTTTTCTTCATGTTCTATCTTTTCAGCAATCGCCACATGATTGCTCTGAAATTCATCTTCGTTTTCTGACTCATCCTCACTCCAGGTTGCATTCAGAGAATTCTTCTTTTTCTTCAAGGTGTTAGCACATTCTGCCTGTATATGCCCAAATCCTTCACACTCTCTGCATTGAATGCCTTTGTTCTTGGATGGTTGATCAGACACATAATTTTCTTCTCTGTGTTTCTTGTTGCTTGAAGAACCATTTTTGAAGTGTGTGACACCCTGCTTGACACCGCGAGTATTCCTTCCAAATCTCTTCATAACTTTGCTGAAATTCTTCGAAAGCAAGGCTACAGATTCCTCCAAGTCATCTTCATCATGCTCGCTATAATTTTGTACCTCTTATTTTAAAGCAACTCCCTTTACCTTCTTTATTTCGGTGTCTCCTCCAAGATTCATTTCGAAAGTTCTAAGAGATCCCATCAACTCTTCTAGCTTTATTTTAGACACATCTTTGGCTTCTTCTATGGCAGTAACTTTATAGGCAAATCTTTGTGGCAAAGACCGTAGAGTTTTTTGCACAAGTTTTTCTTCAGAAATCATCTCACCGAGAGCAAACGGTTCATTTGCTATGTCACATAGTTTGGCGTTGAACTCGCCAATAGTCTCATCTTCCTGCAACTTCAGATTCTCAAATCGAGTGGTTAACATTTGCATTTTAGACAACTTTACCATAGATGTTCCTTCATAGGTGGTTTGAAGAATTTCCCATGCTCTTTTTGCCGATTCGCATGTGGAGATGAGTCTGAACTGAATTGGATCCACGCCATTAAATATAGCATTGAGCGCTTTTGAATTACTATTTGCCAACTCATCCTCATTTGCGGTCCAATTTTCTTTGGGTTTTGGAGATATAATTCCTTCTGCATTGGTGTTCATAGGGTGATTCCAACCTGTTAAAATAGATCTCCAAGCCTTCTCGTCAATAGCTTTAATGAATGCCCTCATCCTTGCTTTCCAAGAAGCATAATTACTTCCATTCAATAATGGTTGACGCATTGTAGAACCTCCTTCTTTCATAGAATCCATCGCACACGAACTGTGATCTTGTCCCGCGGATCCCGCTTAAGAAATAGAAGTGACCCGCTCTGATACCAATTGAAAGTTTAAGATCAGTTATGCGATGTCACACAAGGATCCTCGTGCGACACCGATTTTTAATGCAATGATGGACAGTATAAAAATGAGGAAATAAATGACACAGGAGGTTGGTAACGCAGTTCAGCAACCAGCCTATGTCTGCGGGGCCACGCCAAGATATAAAAACATTTCTTTGAGTTCACAAAGTTACAAGACAATCAGACTTATACAAATAAAGACTCCCTCTTATCTTTGTTGCCGCCTCTAGCTAACTTCCCCAAGGAAGCTGTTTTTGCGAGATCCCCTCGACTTTAGAATGACATCTCCCGAGATCTAGATAACAACAAGATCCCCTCGTTGTTTGTTCCTCCCGAAACCCGTGTCATGGCAAGATCCCCTTGCTCACGATCAAGAACAACAAGCTCCCTTTGTCTGAAAATAGAACTCCTCCCGAGTTCGGATGCAGCCTCCTCCCGAGACTGAGCTTCAATGAAGAACAAAGAATATTGCCTCCTGGGACACCTCGTGGAACACCAGATCAAAGTCTTCGGATGCAATAATCAACACTCAATAAAATGATGAAATCCACAGATTAGGTCGAGTGTGTAAAACAATCACAAATCCATATGCAGAAACGTAGGGATTGAAAGAAAACCGACGGCTTGGAAAAACGAAGAAAACCTCCTCACGCATAAAATCAAAACTCCGTCGTCAATCAGCTTTCACAGAAAACGAAAGCTTTAAATAACCTTGGTAACTTTCATATCTTCAATTCGGTCAGTTACCAAATCGGATTTAATGCCGCAAGAAATAAGGAAAACAAATCTTAACAAATTCGGTTGTGTGACACACCATGTGACACTTTAGGAAAGTTTTCGTAACAACTCAGATATTCATCCAAAAATTCAGGAAAGCATCCTATTAATCATGGGAACTCGAAGCCCAACAAATTGTACCAAATCTTCATCAAATCTGCTTTCCGAATAAAAGTTTTTCAAAAAACAAGTGCCTTAAGTTTTTGGAAATAACTTCCATAATATTATTGTTTCCTTATTTTTCTCTTCCACAGGATCATCATGATTGCTCATATAATACTTTCCAATAATCTAAATAAGCTATTTCTTGATCGTCAAGAAATAAATCACCAATTTGAATAATTGTGAATAAAATATTATTTTCATAATAAGTTGCCAAAAAATTAAATGCCAACACATATACAAATCTTTGCATTTACAGTGCGAATAAAGAAGTGAGAACCAAAATGCGGAACGAATTCAATGCTTAGGACTGTGAATTAAGGTTGGGAAAAAGCGATGACGACTATGAATTAGGGGTGTGAAAAGGCAATGAAGAATCCGAGTAAGGGGCACTGCTCGGAGCAAGGTTGGCTCAATATTGAGAGACTCAGATACTAAGGACATAATCACTTGTTTACGTCTCCATCTCTCAGGAATCTAATTTAACCTGGCCAAGAAAATGCTTACTGGTGGAGGGAGGGAGGGAGGGAGGGAGGGAGGTTGACTGTCCTAGTATATAAATAATCTCAAACGTTATTATGCCATGAGTTGTACATTACCCATATTTGTAACGTCTTTCAAGTTATGGTACCACTCTTGTAGATTTGCTGGGCCAGTACCTGCGTACAGGGCAGCCTGATTTTGTTGACTCATAATCAAGTGATCTTGGGATCCGAATCCAACTTTTGTTGGCAAGCCTAGTGGGCGTCATAGTTGGTGTTTGCAAGACATTTGTGAATATTATTTAATACAGTGTACACATCCACTGATTTTCTTTGCCTCTTAAGCCCGATTTCTCGTTGTCATCTATTCTTTTCAGACACGAAGAAAACACAAAGAACGAGAATATGCAACAAACTAAAAAGAACATAAAAATTTAAATGAAATCATTAAACACTGGAAAAACAATAGGGTAAGGACAGATTCATTACATCATCGAGCCCATCGACCGAATTTTATGACAGAGAATTCGAAAAAAAACTCATAATTTGACTTCACTAATTACGTTGCATCAACGGTATTTGAGGCTTAGCGAGTTATCGAACTCAAAGACATGGAAACTTTGTTAGGGATCCTGTACTTATCAAACAAACAACCAAATACTCCCAATCGGACCACCCACCACTAACACAAATATGAAGGAATTACAGAGCCACCACTCTCTCCCTTTAATGAAGTATTCGAGAGCCTCAACCTCTTTCCCACTTTTCCTAATATTTTCTTCTTCCTCTCATTCACCTCCTTCCCACTTATATAACAAACAAAACAACCAAATACTTATAAAATCATAACCGAATTATCGAGTTAAATACCCCAAATACCCTTAAATAACTAAAATATTACCTCTCCCTAAATTATTCCTAACAATACTTGCTACCTAAAGTTCCACTTTGTCCTCAAGGTGGGATTAAAAATCGTAAATCCATAGCGTGCGTATGTAGTAAGGGCCGAATTTGGGCTGGGTTCACATGATTTTGAGCTGTCCATTGAAATGGTGATTGAGCTATCACCAACTGGGAAGGGGGCTGGGCTGTCAAGACAAGTTCAGTTTGGCTATTTCTCTAAAGTTCTGGGCCCGGTCCAGTTGGATGAAGGAGGGCCCATTTCTCTTTTTCCCTCTGCACTGTTTCTTTCTGCTGATGCTCCTCCTCGCCAGATTCGTGGTCAGTCTTGATATCTCCATCGGCCAACTTTTCTTTCCTCTCCTCTGCGCCTTGCCTCTCTCTCTTCGACAGAAACTCTGCATCTGCTAACCAGCGAAACGCCGACACCTCCTCATCTTGGCAAACCAACACTCGCAGATCGGTAGCCTTGCACCCATGGCCCGGAGAAAATCGTTCGTCGCAACGATAGAATAGTCTCTTCTCCCTCCTCGTCATCAGCTCGGCGTTGGAAAGTCACCGGAAGGGCATCGTTGGGCGAGAGGAGCTGTTCTGGACTGACTTCCCGCTCTGCGCTGCGTACGCAGCTGAAGCGGACACCAAGGACCGCGCTGGGCTCGCAGGAAGGGCTCGGACCGTCGCTAGCTGAGTGACGCTGGGGTCGCTGGGCTGGGTCGTCGAATGTCCGATCGCTCCGGCTCTTCCTTGATAGCTCGACAGTCCTATAGGTTCGTCTTCTTCCCTGTTCGTTGCCGAGTTTCTGTTTCCTGTATCCAAACTGCCTCTGAGGTGCTGAATGCACGGCGTCGGCTAGCGAGTCTAGTTTTGTCATGATCATCGCCATGTTCCGTTCTAACTCCGGCAACCGGGCGATGCTCTCCTTGACAATACTCAACTCCTGCCATAATTGAGCCAGCTGATCCTCTGTCAAGCCTTGTTTTCCCACACTCACATGAGTCTGCTTCTTACTCGCCATACCCCAGGACTACTCTGATACCATTGTTAGGGATCCTGTACTTATCAAACAAACAACCAAATATATTGCAATTCCAGAAATTGAACTACAGCAAGACACCCCCAATCGGACCACCCACCACTAACACAAATGTGGAGGAATTACAGAGCCTCCACTCTCTCTCTTTGCTGAGGTATTCGAAAGCCTCAGTCTCTCTCCAACTTTTTCCAATATTTTCCTCCCCCTCTCATTCACCTCCTTCCCAATTATATAACAAACAAAATAACCAAATACTAATAAAATCTAACCGAATTATCAAGCTACATACCCCAAATACCCCTAAATAACTAAAATATTACCCCTCCCTAAATTATTCCTAACAAACTTCTCCATTTTGCTATGATTATTCACCTTTAGTTGCAATTAACGACCGACGCTAAAGTCCCTTTCCGGCTTCTTGCAGCCAATAAGTGAGAAGGTTGAGTATCCAACTTCTAAGCATACCTCACTAATGAGCTGGAATCTTGTTATTGGGAAGCAATGATGTAAGAAGCACATAAGAAGGATGAAAATATAGAATTGTGTATCAAGATTGCCCAAATCCCAGCCATCAACAGATACCTCTATCATTGGCTTACTGCTCCAATGGAGAGCAGAGGCAGATTAATCAAAACTTTCCACGCTGCAACACTTTCTCTGTCTCCAGCTAATCACTTGGCTCTTCATTTACTTCCCCCATGTTCGTGGCTGAGTTACATTCAGCAAGGGCCATGCATGTACAGCAGAGGTGGCCATGGAAAGACTGAAACTCGAACAGTTCAGCTCAGACTGTCTTCTTCGCTTTCAAATAAAAATAGTCAACTTTTACTTCATCATTCTTTTCCCTATGCTCTCTCATGGAAATTAGGTTAAACTTTGGGAATGAACTACCTATTCAGTGTCTCTTCAATCACTGTCTACATTATTCAGTAAAATGTTACCATCTTGGCTGAAAATTATTTTTTATTAATATGACAGATAGATTATGATATTAGTTTAGAAACCCAGTCTTTTTGAGTTTTTCGACAGCAGAGACGATGCCATGGTTTGATTATTATTGTTAAGAAACTGGCCTGACTTGTTTGTTTTCAATATTCTGTAAAAGACAGTAGAAGGAGTTGACTTTGGCTTTAGATTCTGACACAACAGTTGTGTTAGTCCATATTGGGAGTGTCAAAAGATGAGATAATTTGTCAGCGAAAGGTTAACCTTAAAATAGAGCGCAGCTATTGGCTGTCCGAAGATGAAGCTGGTGCAATCAGTGATGTCTTGACAACTTGGTCTTATATCAATAAAAGTATCTAGTTCCTTAAAACTGGTTTCCAGGAGAAACATTCAATGACATCAGAGAATCTTCTATACAAAACTAAAAGTCTCGTGTTAAAAAAATATTACCAAATTATTAAACTTACTACATGACAAATACACAATACACATGGCTCAATCGCCCCCAATGAACTTATTCATTCTCAAAAGACGTACACAACTATTAACATTGCGATACTTGACACGGAGACAAAATACAGAGTGTTGAATTGAAGGGTATAATTCTGTCAAATATCTGATTTGTCTAGTAAAGGTCTTTGATCTATGTTTTAGAATGTAAGGACTTAAAATGATAAGCTAATCAGTCAAAACTCTCATGAGATGGAAGGTCTACAAAGTCATCACAAGTAATATGACTGTACAATAAAATTTAAAACTCAAAAGGAATGAAGATGTTATGTTAAGAAAGAAATGTGCCACATCGATATTATAAATTAGTAAACAATCATCAAGTTGGTTACTCGGGGAAACAATATTATGACGCGGTCCTATGTATCTTCATATATATTATTCCAAAATACACACTTATCAATTTTAGAGTAGATACTCAAGGACACGAAATTGTAATTTTGCATAAGACATATATACACAGATTAATATACATATAGATAACTTACCTGCAGTGACGTAGTTCAACGATATCAGACTTAGGTCAGTGTATTTTGGGCATACCATGTCATCTCCAATTGAAAGGAATCTTATTCATCGTCCGATTTTGAAGAGGATCGGATGAATCATGACACTAACCTTAACATAAGTTAGAAATCTACTGTGAGGTTAGGTTTCTCTTTTTAAGTTATGATTTTGCCTAGACAAATGCGGATCGTATTTGATTTTCGGCCACATTGATTTTTCTTCTGTGCTTGCAGTGAGGTTTTTCCCATAAAAAATTGTCAACAAAAATTTGGTGTGTATTATTCTTTTCTCTTTGCTATTTAGGATTTGGACGATTACAAATGAGATTTAAATTGAGATTATATTTGAATAGCAGCGAAGCTAGTTTGTTACAAGATTATGAAAAGTTAGTTAAGTAGGAATTAAATGATGATTTTGTAATGTTGTGCCAGACTAATGTATGATTTGGGTAGGTGATCCGGAAAATGAGCACTTAGTAGTTACGCTTTGGTACAATGTTTAGTGTCCCATAGTATCTAAGACACAACTCTATCAACAGGGCTATGATTATACAGATGAATTGGGAATAAAAACTTGAGGGGAGTCTAAGATAATAGAATTGCAAGGCAATCATCTACACAAAAGATAAAGGGGCAGAATCATGTTCCCTAAATTTTTCATTTCTCGCCCAAAAAAGAAATATAAAACTTATTTAAATTCTAAGTTTACAGTCGATATGTTAGTCAATTGTGATTAATGTGTGGCTTGACAATTTTTACAAAAAAAACCACAAGCCAGAAGAAAAAAATCCCACTGTTAAGAAAATCAAACTACACAGAAGCATTATACGTAAAATAATCAATTTAAAAACACATAAAAGTGTGCAGCATTGTAAGATTATGCATGGTGCAATCGTCCTGAACTATAGAAGGTATTGCTTCAGGAATTTGTCTCTGATACATTCGAGGGATTGCAAGTACGTATTGTGGCGTAATATACGTGAATCAATTTTCCTAACGAAAACTCATTGATTGCTTTGTATGACATGGTCATCTTAATCAATGGCACAAATGGAGCGAAACAATCGATTTGAGGTCCAATTCCTCTGTGAAACCTTGGGAGGATGATTGTTACTACTACCCGCATTTCCTAACTCAATTTTTAAGTTATAGTGTTTTCTTTATTTAAAAATAATTTTTCTATTTTAAGTGTGACTTTATCGTATTTATGTTTTTCTATAATGAGAGAATATTATAATTAGAGGTTTGGATATTTTTGTCCTATAATTTCAGTTTAGTTTTGATATTGAGAATACTTTGAATTTTCTCTCTAAACTGCCATTCTCAATTTCTCCTCTTTCTACGTGTGACGTATGACTATTTCTTATAACATTTGCTTCTATATCTATAGATGACGGGTAACATTTCTATTGTCATCCATATTGTACTTTGTTTGATCTTTTATAGATAAAGGGCAATGTCCCTCATTGTGTTTTTTTTTTAACAGATTTTTTTAGAATGATTTTGTCTTCTTTTTTGAATTCGCTAATTTGATAAGGTTCATATAACTAGGGTTTCACTTATCTCTCCCTCTCTTTGTTATGTTCCTCTTAGTAGTAACAGAAAATTCTCTCGTTTTCGGTTGTTATTAAAAGAAACGATTCTAATGGCCTCTCTGTATAATTACATTTCACCTTAAAATTAAAGTCAAAAGACCATTTACTTTTAACTTGTTAACGTATTGCGGTTTGAGTACTTGGCGCGATATAAATCATAAAATCCATCATATAACTGTAAATCAATGTATTTATAGTTTATTAGCTATTATTTGAGCTAATACAATCAATCAAGATAACAATTCAATACTTATAATTGCCCCAAACCACGTCCATGCACATTTTCAATTTTGACAGGTCGGCCACTTACCTATTACATTAAAATACAAGAATCATGGTTACATTCCTTATTTATACCATTCATATTAATGAACATTCTCAAATTTTTACTGTGTTTTATCTTTATCGAGTGTTTTCTGGAAAATTGTAGTTGGTGTTTCATACCTCAATCAACTTAAAAATATAGAATTTAGGTACAGAATTCCAAATCTTAATTCCAGCACCATGTTCTTAGTTAAGGATGTAGAATTGATCATAAAATTTCATGAAATTTTCAAACCTGTTACCAATTCCATTTACCTAATATCTAACTTTTCGTTGAGTAACGGGTGATGTTCTATCCTATGACGCATAATTAATCAATTTACTTCTAATCATGCTAATTATCACTTTCCTACTCATACTTCCATTTACATAACCCATACATATGAAATTTTTCTGTCCTTACAGTAAGCGTCGTTCGGGTTTATGTTGCGACATTGCATGACAAACGAAGCCATGTGATCTCTGAAGAAAATATGTCGAGGCGTCTCCTTATGAAAGTTACAAAAATTGTCTTAAAGCCTTAGCATTATCCTCATGATATTATCTCTGAAGGAAAAATTATGTCGAGGCGTAGCCTTATGAAAGTACAAAAATTTGTCTTTAAAGCCTTAGCATGATCCTCATGGCCATAACGTTGTCCAATTTTTGAAAAATTTCCTTTCGATACGAAGCTGATTTTGGAGATTCGCTTTTGGTTCTATATATGGAACGCCCCAGCATGTGAAACCGTTGCAACATAACACTGAACCAAACCATGACGACCTTGATGCTAAATTTAAAAAAATAAAATTTCGCTCGACAGTCAAAATTTGGACTTTTTCTAAAAATTAAAATATTTAAAAACTGCAGCGGAAATAATTTTCTAAACAAACAAAAAGGAATGTAGTAAAACAAAACTATAAATCATGGTTTGAATGTTAAGAGACAACGGTCGTGGAATTCAAAGTTTAAAACGTGGAATACAGGAGAATCGCGGAAATCCAAAGGACCGCCGAGAGCAAAGCCAACGGAAGGGAGCAAAAAAAAAATATGAACACCAAAAAGGCTTCTACCGATGACGGCACAACAACGCATACCATCTGCGAGACGTCAACGCAACAACATCTGAGATGACAATACTCACTCTTCCATATTGAGCCACTGATCCTCGTCTAAGGTCCTTGTTGTCCCCCACACTCACATGAGTCTGCTTCTTACTCGCCATACCCCAGGACTACTCTGATACCATTGTTAGGGATCCTGTACTTATCAAACAAACAACCAAATATATTGCAATTCCAGAAATTGAACTACAGCAGACACCCCCAATCAGGACCACCCCACCACTAACACAATGTGGAGGAATTACAGAGCCTCCACTCTCTCTCTTTGCTGAGGTATTCGAAAGCCTCAGTCTCTCTCCAACTTTTTCCAATATTTTCTCCCCCTCTCATCACCTCCTTCCCAATTATATACAAACAAAATAACCAAATACTAATAAAATCTAACCGAATTATCAAGCTACCTACCCCAAATACCCCTAAATAACTAAATATTACCCCTCCCTAAATTATTCCTAACAAACTTCTCCATTTTGCTATGATTATTCACCTTTAGTTGCAATTAACGACCGACGCTAAAGTCCCTTTCCGGCTTCTTGCAGCCAATAAGTGAGAAGGTTGAGTATCCAACTTCTAAGGCATACCTCAACTAATGAGCTGGAATCTTGTTATTGGGAAGCAATGATGTAAGAAGCACATAAGAAGGATGAAAATATAGAATTGTGTATCAAGATTGCCCAAATCCCAGCCATCAACAGATACCTCTATCATTGGCTTACTGCTCCAATGGAGGAGCAGAGAGCAGATTAATCAAAACTTTCCACGCTGCAACACTTTCTCTGTCTTCCAGCTAATCACTTGGCTCTTCATTTACTTCCCCCATGTTCGTGGCTGAGTTACATTCAGCAAGGGCCATGCATGTACAGCAGAGGTGGCCATGGAAAGACTGAAACTCGAACAGTTCAGCTCAGACTGTCTTCTCGCTTTCAAATAAAAATAGTCAACTTTTACTTCATCATTTCTTTTCCTATGCTCTCTCATGGAAATTAGGTTAAACTTTGGGAATGAACTATCCTATTCAGTGTCTCTTCAATCACTGTCTTACATTATTCAGTAAAATGTTACCATCTTGGCTGAAAATTATTTTTTATTAATATGACAGATAGATTATGATATTAGTTTAGAAACCCAGTCTTTTTGAGTTTTTCGAACAGCAGAGACGATGCCCATGGTTTGATTATTATTGTTAAAGAAACTGGGCCTGACTTGTTTGTTTTCAATATTCTGTAAAAGACAGTAGAAGGAGTTGACTTTGGCTTTAGATTCTGACACAACAGTTGTGTTAGTCCATATTGGGAGTGTCAAAAAGATGAGATAATTTGTCAGCGAAAGGTTAACCTTAAAATAGAGCGCAGCTATTGGCCTGTCCGAAGATGAAGCTGGTGCAATCAGTGATGTCTTTGACAACTTGTCTTATATCAATAAAAGTATCTAGTTCCTTAAAACTGGTTTCCAGGAGAAACATTCAATGACATCAGAGAATCTTCTATACAAACTAAAAGTCTCGTGTTAAAAATATTACCAAATTATGTATAACCTTACTACATGTACAAATACACACATACACATGGCTCAATCTCGCCCCCAATGAGACTTATTCATTCTCAAAGAGTAAACAACTATAACATTTCGATCTTGACACGAGACAAACTACGAGTGTTGAATTGAAGGTTCTAATCTTTCAAAATAATCTGATTGTCTAGTTAAAGTCTTTGATCTATGTTTTAGAATGTAAGACTTAAAATTATAAGCTAATAAGTCACAACTCTCATGAGATGTCAGGTCTACAAAGTCATCACAAAAGTAATATGACTGTACAATAAATTTAAACTCAATGGAACTGAAGATGTTATGTAAGAAAGTTAAAATGTGCCACATCGATATAAATTATAAACCATCATCAAGTTTTGTTACTCGGGGACACAATATTATGAGTTGTCCTATGTATATATATATATTATTCCAAAATACACACTTATCAATTTTAGAGATAGATACTCAAGGACACGACATTGTAATTTGCACTAATACATATATACACAGATAATATACATATATATAAGATACCTGAGTGACGTAGTTCAACGATATCATACTTAAGTCAGTGTATTGTGCATACATGTCATCTCCAATTGAAAGAATCCTTATCATCGTCCCGATTTTTGAAGAGATCGGATGAATCATGACACTAACCTTAACATAATTTTAGAAATCCTACTGTGATGTTAGGTTTTTTAAGTTTATGATTTTGCCTAGAAATGCTGATCTGTATTTTGATTTTCTGCACATTGAATTTTTACTTCTTTGCTTGCAGTGTTTTTTCCCATAAAAATTGTCAACAAAAAATTTGGTGTTTATTATTCTATTTTCTCTTTCTATTTTATGATTTGACGATACAAATGAGATTTAAATTGGAGATCTAATATTTGATAGAAGGAAGCTAGTTTGTTACAAGATTATTAAATTTAGTAATTATGTAATTAATGATGAATTTTGTAATGTGTGCATAGACTAATGTATGATTTGGTTAGGTGATCCGGAAAATTGAGCACTTAGTAGTTCAAGATTTGGCTACAATGTTTAGTGTCCCATATGTATCTAAGACACCAAATCTATCAACATGGCTAGTGATTATACAGATGAATTGGGAAATAAAAACTTTGAGAAGTCTAAGATTAATTAGCATTGCAAGTCAATCATCTACACAAAAGATAAAGGGTCAGAATCATGTTCCCTAAATTTTTCCTTCTCGCAAAAAGATAATATAAAACTATATTTAAATTCTAATTTTACATTCAGATATGTTAGTCAAGTGTTATTAATTTTTGTTGACAATTTTTACAAAAAAAACCACAAGCAAAGAAGCAAAAATTCACTGTTAAGAAAATCAAAATACACAGAAGCATTACTACGTAAAATAATCAATTTAAAAAACATAAAAGTGCTGCAGCATTTTAAGATTATGCTATGGTGCACTCGTCCTGAACTCTAGAAGGTTAGTGTCATGATTATGTCTCTGATCCCTTCGAATGGATGCAAGTAATGTATTGTGGCGTAAATACGTGAAGTCAACTTCTTCCTAACGAAACTCATTGATTTAATTTGTACGACATTGTCATCTTCATCAATGGCACAAATGGAGAGAACAATCGGATTTGAGGTCAATTCCTCTGTGAACCTTGGGAGGATGATGTGTTACTACTACCCGCATTCCTAACTCAATTTTTAAGTTATAGTGTTTTCTTTTATTTTAAAATAATTTTATTATATTTTAATTGTGACTTTATCTTATTTTATGATTTTTCTATTAATGAGATGACTATTATAATTAGGGTTTGACTATTTTGTCATATAATTTCAGTTGTAGTTTTGATATTGAAGAATACTTTGAATTTTCTCTCTAAACCTGCCATTCTCAATTTTCTCCTCTTTCTTAAGTGTGACGTATACAATATTTCTTATACATTTGCTTCTTATATTTTTATAGATGACGGGTCAACATTTTCTATTTTTCATCCATATTGTACCTTTTGTTCTTATCTTTTATAGATAAAGGGTCAATGTCCGCTAATTGTGTTTTTTTTTTAAAATGATTTAGAATGATTTTTTCTTATTTTCTTTGAATCTCGCTAATTTGATAAGGTTCATATAACTAGGGTTTCACTTATCTCTCCCTCCTCTTTGTATGTTCTTCTTAGTAGATAACACAAATTTTCCTCTCTTTTTCGGTTAAAAAGAAACGATTCTAATGGCCTCTATGTATAATTACAATTTTCCCCTTAATAATTAAAGTCAAAAGACCATTTTACTTTTAATTGTTAAAGTATTGCGGTTTGAGCTACTTGCTTGATATAAATCATATAAATCCACTCATATTAACTTAAATCAATAGTATTTTAGTTATTAGCTATTATTTGAGCTAATATCAATCAATCAAGATAATCCAATTCAATTAACTTAATTAATTGCCCAAACCACGTCTCATGCACATTTTCAATTTTGACATGTGGCACTTACCTATTACATTAAAATTACAAGACATCATGGTTAAATTCCTTATATAACATTCATTATTAATGAACATTCTCAAATTTTTACTGGTTTTATCTATATCGAGTGTTTTCTGAAAATTGTAGTTGAGTGTTTCATACACTCAATCAACTTAAAAAATATATAACTTTAGGTACAGAATTCCAAATCTTAATTCCAGCACCATGTTCTTCGTTAGGATGTCTAATTGATCATAAAATTTCATGAAATTTCAAACCTGTTTACCAATTCAATTGTACCATAATATCTAAACTTTTCGTGAGTAAGGTTTATGTTTCTAATCCTTCTTACGCATAATTAATCAATTTTACTTCTAATCATGCATATTATCACTTTCCTACTCATACTTAAAATTTACATCACCCATACATATGAAATTTTTTTCGTCCTTTACAGTAAGCGTCGTTCGTGTTTATGTTGCGACATTGCATGACAAAACGACGCAATGTTATCTCTGAAGAACATTATGTCGAGGCGTCTCCTTATGAAAGTTACAAAATTTGTCTTAAAGCCTTAGCATTATCCTCATGATATTATCTCTGAAGAACATTATGTCGAGGCGTCTCCTTATGAAAGTTACAAAATTTGTCTTAAAGCCTTAGCATTATCCTCATGATGCCATAACGTTGTCACAATTTTTGAAAATTTCCTTTCGATCCGAAGCTGATTTTGGAGATTCGATTTTGGTTCTATATATGTAACGCCCCGAGTCATCTGAACCCGGTTTGCTACCCATAACACTGAACCAAACCATGACGACTTGATGCTAAATTTAAAAAAAGAAATTTCGCTCGACAGTCAAAATTTGACTTTTTCTAAAAATTTAAAATATTTAAAACTTGCAGCGGAAATAATTCTAAACAGCAATGTAGTAAAACAAAACTATAAATCATGGTTTGAAATGTTAAGAGACAATCGGTAGTTTGGAATTAAAGTTTAAAACTGTGGAATACTAGGAGAAATCGCGGAAATCCAACGTATCTGCCGATGAGCAAAGCCAACGGAAGGAGCAAAAAAAATATGAAAACAAAAAGGCTTCTACCGATGACGTGCACAAACAACGCATTACCATCTGCCGATGACGTCAACGCAACACCATCTGCCGATGAAGTCAACATAACTTCATCTGCCGATGAAGTCAACATAACTTCATACACAACTTCATCTGCCGATGAAGTCAACACAAATTCATCTGCCGGCAGATTTCCATCTTCCGATAGACGAACGCGCGACATCTACCGATGACATCAGCCGGATGATTCCTTCATCCAACATCTGCCGATCGCTAGACGACAAAAACCTACACAACATCTTCCGATAGACAACTTAACCATGACTCAACATCTACCGATAGACATCATCTACCGATAGAGAACAAAACAACATTTCATCAACTCCTCGTTATAAAACACTACTCCAACTACAGAAAAGGATTTACTTACTCTACTGAAATCATTCAAAAACGATTCAACCATTGCATTACACAAAATTCAGCAAGTACTAACATCTAGACCCAACAAGATACGGTTATCAGGAAGGAAAACTCAAAACATGTTCAAAACTTTGAAATCAATTCTGTCATGAAAACTCAACATACTCAGACTGAATCTTTAACTACTAGTCCGCCACACTGACAGACATCAGTTAAACCGCCCCATCAGCTGCCAGAACATTGAATAGGTGCACTCCTCCAATCCGACTAGTCCTCAGTGAACTCAGTAAACACACCTGCTGTCACTTCTTCACCTACATCACAAAACTCATCTATTAGCCTAATGCTAAGTAAGTAATGCAAAATGAAATGAATTACTGAAACATAAACTCCTAATCATGCAGTTTCTACTTTCTCATCTCTGTTGCTCATTCATCGTTTCTGATTCAGATCCCCCTGTGAAATTGGGAGTTGGATCAACTCTCCCAAAGTATATATCCACTGACTCATTAAGGGGCGGATTATTTCCCTTAACAGTAAATCTGATTCACATGTTCAGATCCCCCTGTGAAATTGGAAGTTGGATCAGCTCTTCCAAAGTATATTTATATCCACTGTCTCATTAAGGGGCGGATTAATTCCCTTAACAGTAAGTCTGATTCACTTTGCTGTTTCATCACATTCAATCCTCTCCATACCAATATGTATTCAAATTCATTTTCGTATACATTTTGAAAACATGATGCATGGCATACAAACACATCCAAGTAAATACAAACCTAACGTTTTGTGATGTAGGCCCGAAGGCACAAGCAAACATTACTTACCTGATCTCCTGGAAATCACTCGTTTTCAACTACTCTGGAAGCCTTGCCCACCTAGTTTCATAAGCAGAATACCGATTAGATTACCACTAACTGTATCCTACATCACTTAGAAACCTAAGGAGCTAGTTTGGAAGTTCTGGTCATCATACACTCTCAGCTCAGTACTAAATCCCGAACTCCATTCATTCACAATATCGACATAACACACACACATTGCGCTCCCTCTGCTATCTAACCACTGAAATCTCAAGTGAACGAAAGGAAAACTTACCTAGTTGAGGAATGAGGATCGGTAAGGAGAATCGCCTGGAGTTCTGCTGAGCCTGAGCTGAATACCGAGAAAGGAGAAATGAGGGAATAGTGGCGGCTAAACCTCATTAAACCCTTCCTTAAATACATTTTCCACTTTTCAAAATGCTAATTACTCTTTTGCCCTTGCATAGTTATTTATTAACCTAATCATCATTTTCTCCCAAATCCTCACATTATAAATGGTTAGTTAAATTCGGTTCAATAGAACCGGGTGCTACAATCTACCCTCCTTAAAAGAATTTTGTCCTCAAAATTCAGTACCTGAATAATTCCGGATGTTGGTCCATCATGTCTTGCTGGCGCTCCCAAGTTGTTTCCTCTATGTTCTGGTTGTGCCAAAGGACTTTCACTAATGGAACCTCTTTGTTGCGCAATACCTTCACCGCATAGTCCAAGATCCTTACAGGTTTCTCTTCATATGCCAGAGTGGGGAGAACTTCGATACTCTGCTGTTCCACAATCTGTGATGGATCTCTAACACACTTCTTTAGCATAGACACATGGAACACACTGTGTATTCCATCCATAGAAGCCGGCAGCTGTAACTGATAGGCTGCTCTCCCAACTCTCTTCAAAATGGTGAATGGTCCAATAAATCTGGGGTTTAACTTTCCTCTCTTTCCAAACCTCACAACTCCCTTAAAAGGTGACACTTTAAGAAAAACTTCATTACCAACATCAAATTCCAGTTCCCTTCGTCTTTTGTCTGCATAGCTTTTCTGTCGGCTTTGAGCTGTCAGGATTCTTTGACGGATAAGAGCAATCTTCTCTACTGTCTGTTGCACAATTTCAGGACCAATCAGTTGTGCTTCCCCAACTTCATCCCAATACAATGGTGATCTGCACTTCCGTCCATACAATGCCTCGTATGGTGCCATACCTATGGTTGCCTGAAAACTGTTGTTGTAAGAGAATTCTACTAAGGATAGGTATTTGCTCCAAGAACCTTGAAAATCCAAAACACATGCCCGGAGCATATCCTCTAATGTTTGAATGGTTCTTTCCGATTGTCCATCAGTTTGAGGGTGGAAAGCTGTGCTAAAGTTTAGTTGCGTTCCCATAGCCTTGTGCAGACTTTTCCAAAACTTAGATGTAAATCTGGAGTCTCGGTCTGAAACTATAGTGCTTGGAACTCCATGCAGTCTAACTACTTCGTGCACATACAACTCTGCCAGTTGATCCATCGAGTATGTTATCTTTATCGGCAGAAAGTGAGCAGATTTGGTTAAACGATCGACTATTACCCAGATTG
Source organism: Begonia masoniana (assembly GCA_022432975.1). Lineage (NCBI taxonomy): Eukaryota > Viridiplantae > Streptophyta > Magnoliopsida > Cucurbitales > Begoniaceae > Begonia > Begonia masoniana. Next base: position 41,253,366 of record CM039508.1, on the reverse strand, counting down.
CGTCATGTCCCTTTGCTGTTCTAGGTAATCCTATAACAAAATCCATAGCTATTTGTTCCCATTTCCATTCGGGAACTGGTAAGGGTTGCAACATTCCTGAGGGTCTCTGATGCTCGGCTTTAATCTGTTGACAACACAAACATGATCCTACATATTCTGCCACACTTCGTTTCATACCAGGCCACCAGTAGTGATGTTTAAGGTCTCTGTACATCTTTGTACTCCCCGGGTGGACAGAAAACCTGGAAGAGTGTGCTTCAGAAAGAATCTCGTCACGAAGCTTCTTAATGGCAGGAACAAACCATCTATTTCTATACCTAAGGATCCCATCGGTAGAATAGTTAAAATCTGACTTGTCCATAGAATCCATGCTTGACTTGTACTTGTTACACTCATCATCGTTCGCCTGAGCTTCCTTTATTTTCTCAAGAATAGTAGGCCTTAAAGTTATGGTTGAAAGTATAGCTGATACATTGGTTACTGCTTCTAGATTAAACTTTTGGAATTCTGTCTCTAAAGCTATTGGTATGTCTAGAGTCAATGCAGAGACGGAATGAGTCACTCTACTCAAGGCATCAGCCACTACATTGGCCTTACCAGGGTGGTATTTAATCTCGAAATCATAATCTTTGACAAATTCTAACCACCTACGCTGCCTCATATTCAGTTCCTTTTGCGTGAAAATGTATTTCAGGCTCTTATGATCTGTAAATATCTCACAAGATTGTCCATACAGGTAATGCCTCCAAATCTTAAGTGCAAATACAACTGCAGCTAATTCTAAGTCATGTGTAGGGTAATTTTTCTCATGGACCTTCAACTGTCTAGAGGCATAAGCTATCACTTTCCCATCCTGCATTAACACACAACCTAGACCGATCTTGGAAGCATCACAATAAATGCTAAACTTACCATCCTCGACAGGGAGGGTCAGAATTGGAGCATTGGTCAGCTTCTGCTTCAAAGTTTGAAAACTATGCTCACAATCCTCAGTCCACACGTATTTTACGTTCTTCCTAGTTAATCGGGTAAGGGATGTCGCAATCTTTGAGAATCCTTCGATAAACTTCCTGTAATACCCAGCCAATCCAAGGAAACTTCTGACATCCGTAGCATTCCTCGGTTGGGGCCATTCCTTAACTGCCTGGACCTTAGCTGGATCCACAGATATGCCATCTCCAGAGATGACATGTCCTAAAAAGTGAACTTGGTCCAACCAAAATTCACACTTGGAAAACTTGGCATAAAGTTGGTGCCTTCTCAGTACTTCTAACACTAAACTCAAATGTTTTGCATGCTCGTCTTTAGTGCTAGAATAGATTAGAATGTCATCTATGAATACAATGACAAACTTGTCCAAATACTCATGAAACACCCTATTCATGAGATCCATGAAGGCTGCTGGTGCATTTGTCAGACCAAAAGACATAACCAAAAACTCATAATGTCCATACCTCGTGCGAAAGGCAGTCTTTGGGATATCCTCAGATTTAACCTTCAGCTGATAATAACCGGATCTAAGGTCAATCTTAGAGAAAACTCTTGCACCCCTAAGCTGGTCAAATAAGTCATCAATTCTCGGCAAAGGGTATTTATTCTTAACAGTTAACTTATTCAATTCTCTATAATCAATGCACATGCGCATAGATCCATCTTTCTTTTTGACAAAAAGGACCGGTGCACCCCATGGTGAAAAGCTAGGGCGTATGAACCCTTTCTCCAACAGATCCTCCAATTGTTTCTTTAACTCTTTGAGTTCTGTTTGTGCTAGTCTATATGGATTTTTAGACACAGGTTCGGCTCCGGGGTAAACATCCACAACAAATTCAATTTCCCTATCTGGTGGCAAGCCTGGAAGGTCATCTAGAAATACTTCAGGGAAGTCTTGGACGACTAAGACATTTTTGGGACTTGATTTCTCTACTAGTTGTATGTCTAAAGCACTAGCTAAGAAGCACAAATACTCTCTGCATAGGGAGGGTCTACAATTGACCGAAGTCATTACAGTCATTTCCTTACTCTTTTCTGAGGCTTGAAAGGTATGCCTCAAACTACCAGGGGGTTGGAAACTAACTATTCCAGTCCTACAGTCAATCGTGGCATAATGCTTAAAAAGCCAATCCATTCCCAGAATTACATCAAATCCCATTATATCCATAATGATGAGGTCAGCAGGTAGACTCACACTTCCTACTAACACATCACTGTCAAGCATCACTCGGTTAGAGTGCATGCGTTCACCAGAGGGTAAGGTAACATTAAACACATGCATGGAAGGGGTAAACTGTACATCTAATTTAACAGCAAATGTAGATGCTATAAACGAATGCGTTGCACCAGAATCTATCAAAGTAAAAGCAGGCACAAAGTTGATCAATATAGTACCTGACACTACAGCAGGCTGTTCCTCACCCGACTCCGTCATGGAGAATATTCTTGGTTTAATCATAGCAGGACCACTCTTAGGAACTGGACAGTCTCTGCTAATATGACCGACTTTGTTACAATTATAGCATCTGGTGACTCTAGGCTTCGAACACTCTTTGAACGTATGTCCAACCTCCTCACAGTTGAAGCACTTTCCCAAGCCCAGTCTACATTCTCCCGGGTGGTTCTTCAGGCACTTTGGACACTGGGGAAATTTCCTGACATTTTGCACCTTCCCCCTGATCCTTGGCTATTTTGGCCCTCACTTGGCCTCTTCGTTCCCCTTTGCTGGTGTGGCTGGTTAAACCTTTGCGGGGCCTCCTTTGGTCCAGCACACTTCCTTTCAGCCTCTTCCACTTCCAGAGCAGTGGACACAACTTCGCTGAACGTTAAACCTTTAATGCCACAGAATTTGACTCCCCGATAAATCTCCGGCTTCAGTCCATGCACAAATTTGAACACCTTATCCTCGTCCTTATGAGCAAAGTGTCCAGCAAACCTTGACAAGGACTCAAGTTAAAGTGGTCTGAAGTTTGTGAGATGAGTTTTCAAACACTTAAGCAGAAATTAACCACTGCTCCTCTGTTAGTATTGCCAGTTGAAGACGACAAATTCAGCGTATACTGTGATGCGTCCAAGGTCGGCTTGGGACTTGTATTAATGCAAGAAGAGAAAGTAGTAGCATACGCATCCAGACAATTGAAGAACCACGAGCAAAACTACCCTTCTCACGACCTTGAGTTAGCGGCAGTTGTCTTTGCACTGAAAGTATGGAGACACCACTTATATGACTAATTTCTTCATCACCAGTCCTTTTTGTGCTCCGCGGTGGTTGTTGCTCTTCATCACTTTGTTGAGTTGTAATTTCTCTGAAGAGCTTCCTCGACATTTCATTTTGTTGTTGTAGCTTCATCTCAATATCATCCAGTTCTAAGGCCTTAGACACAACCAAATGGTACGGCACGTCGTCGACGCCCACAGTCTTTACTCTTTTCATAATCTCCAACTTTAAACCTTGCACAAACTGATAAACTTTCTCCTCTTCATTGCTAACCAATTGATGTGCATAGCGGGATAGTGACTCAAACCTTTGTACATAGCCGGCCACTGACCCAATTTTGCATAGTTGGGCAAACTCTGCTCTCTTGTTGGCTCAAACCTTGCACAAACTGATAAACTTTCTCCTCTTCATTGCTAACCAATTGATGTGCATAGCGGGATAGTGACTCAAACCTTTGTACATAGCCTGCCACTGACCCAATTTTGCTTAGTTGGGCAAACTCTGCTCTCTTGTTGGCTCGGTGGGTGCGGTTAAAATACTTATTGTAGAACATTGTCTTAAATTGTTCCCACGTCATAACTTTCGTATTTATAGTGGCCATCACTGTATCCCATTAGAAAATGGCGTTCTTATCCAAGTTGAATACCACACATGTTACCTTGTCGGTCTCCTCTACCTTAGCATAAGCAAACATGCTCTCGATCTTGTGGATCCACTCCTCGGCGCAAGTGGGATCTGGAGACTGTCCATCAAAGGTCGGAGGCCTAAGCCACCTAAATCTCTCACCACAATCATGTGAGGTGTTTTCTAATCACAAGAGTTTGAAGTACATAGTTACCCAGAAAGAGTTAAACATGAGACAAAGGCGGTGGTTAGAATTTGTGAAAGATTATGATGTTGAGATTAAATACCACCTGCGGAAAGCTAACGTTGTAACGCCCCGAGTTATCTGAACCCGATTCGTCACACCATACCCGTACATGACTAAAATTTCAACCGTATTTATTTATTTTTTTTTTGAAAAACTTGACATAAGCGGAATCTTCAAAACAATAAAATTCGAAACTTGCAGCGGAAATCATTTAAGTAAAATGGAGTTAAACAAAACTATTGTACAAGGCTTGAATACTCAGTTAGAATTTTTGGGAATAATCGGCAAAAGGAATAAAGGATTAAATGGCAGAACACTTTATAGGTTTCAAAAGTCAAACGCATCGCCCGCTGGACAAAGTCAACAAAAGGGGCTGAAGCAGAAAATAGAAGACATCATCCGGTGGCAAAACGACAAAATACGCTCTACACCTTCCGGTGACGTTAGCCGGATGATCGACGCTATACAGCATCCACCGGTGGCTAGACGACAAAACACTTCTTACATCTTCCAGGGGATTAACACACGATATCCACCGGTCACTGAACGACAAAAACACTTCTTACATCTTCCAGGGGATTAACACACGATATCCACCGGTCACTGAACGACAAAATATTTCTTACATCTTCCGTTGGATTAACACACGACATCCACCGGTCACTAAACGACAAAACATTTCCTACATCTTCCGGTGGATTAACACACGACATCCACCGGTCACTAAACGACAAATTTCGTTCTATATCATCCGATGGCTTCCACTGAAGACATCTTCCGATAAACAACAGAACAACAACTCAACCTATAGAAAAGAATTTACTCACTTCACTAAAACCATTCAAAAACATTTCAAACCATCACATTACTAAAATTCCAGTGTGTACCAACATTAAATCCCAACAGAATACTATTAACGGGAAAATCTCGAAATTGTATTCAAAACATTGAAATCACTTCTGTAATGAAAATTCAACATACTTAAATTGAAATACTGTCAACTAAACTTTCACACCATCAGACAACAGCTAATCCGCCTCATCAGTATACCAGGCCGAGGCATGAATGTACTCCTCCAACCACATCTAATCATCTGTGCAATCAGGAAATTCACCTGCAGTATCCTCAACACCTACATCACAAAACTCATCTATTAGCCTAATGCTAAGTAAGTAAAGCTGTAATTAAATGAAACACTGAAATATATATAAGTTTCTAATCATGCAATTTCTACTTTCTCAACTCAGTTGTTCATGTTTCGTTTCTTTTCAGATTCCCTTGTGAAATTGGGAGCTGGATCAACTTTCCCAAAGTATATACATCCAGTAGCTCATTAAGGGGTGGATAAATTCTCTTAACAGTAAATCTGATTTCACATGTTCAGATCCCCCTGTGAAATTGGAAGTTGGATCAACTCTCCCAAAGTATAAATATCCACTATCTCATTAAGGGGCGGATTACTTACCTTAACAGTGAAACTGATTCACACAGCTGTTTCAATATGTTCAATCCTCACTATGCCAACATGCATTCAAATTCATTTTCGTATACTTTTTTAAAAAAATATGATGCATGACATACCAACACATTCCAGCATACAAACCCTAATGTTTTGTGATGTAGGCCCGAAGGCACAAGCAAACTTTACTTACCTGGTCTCTTGGAAAAACTTGGTTGCAAGCTACTTCGGGTATTACTCAAACCTAAAACCATAGACAGAGCATACGTTATATTCCCTCTAATCTTCATTCTAAACCACTAGAAATCTAAGAGAAACTGTTTTGGGAACTCTAGTCATTGTGCATTCCTAATTTCAACTTAAACCGAAACCACCACTCGCTTACCGCCTTCTCAAAACCTCATTTATCATCCCTCCTTCCAACAATAGATACAATGTAACAAGAAATAGAAGCAAAACTCACCAAGTTCGGAGGAAATCACTGGAGGAAGTCGAAGGGGGTCTCCTATCGCGCTCTGCTAAGCTGAGGAGCTGAAAATGGAGAGGGAATGAAGTAAACAGTGGCGGATACTTCATTAATAGTTTCCTTAAATACGTTATCCACCTTTGAATTTCTAATTACCCTTATGCCCTTGCCTAGTCATCCACTAACCCTACATTTAATATTGCCATATAAATTGTGCCATTAGTTTAAAAGGAATAGAGAAACGGTTTGATAGAACCGGGTATTACAATCTACCCTCCTTAAAAGAATTTTGTCCTCAAAATTCAGTACCTGAATAATTCTGGATGTTGGTCCATCATGTCTTGCTGGCGCTCCCAAGTTGTCTCCTCTATGTTCTGATTGTGCCATAAGACTTTTACCAGTGGAACCTCCTTGTTGCGCAATACTTTGACTGCATAATCTAAGATCCTTACTGGCTTCTTCTCATAAGTAAGAGTAGGAAGGACTTCAATGTTCTGCTGTTCTATAATCTGCGAAGGATCTCTAAAACATTTCTTTAGCATGGAAACGTGAAACACATTATGAATTCCCACCAAAGAGGCTGGTAACTGAAGTTGATATGCTGCCTTCCCAATTCTCTTCACGATTTGGAAAGGTCCAATATATCTGGGGTTTAACTTGCCTCTTTTCCCAAACCTCATAACTCCTTTAAAAGGTGACACCTTAAGGAAAACTTCATTACCAACATCAAATTCTAATTCTCTTCGTCTTTTGTCTGCATAGCTTTTCTGCCGGCTTTGAGCTGTTAAGATTCTTTGTCGGATGAGAGCAATCTTCTCCACTGTCTGTTGCACAATGTCAGGACCAATCAACTGTGCTTCTCCAACTTCATCCCAATACAATGGAGATCTGCACTTCCGTCCATACAATGCCTCGTATGGTGCCATGCCTATTGTTGCGTGAAAACTGTTATTATAAGAGAACTCAACCAATGGTAAATACTTACTCCAAGAACCTTGAAATTCCAGCACACAAGCCCGAAGCATATCCTCTAACGTTTGGATAGTTCTCTCGGATTGTCCATCGGTTTGAGGATGAAAGGCTGTACTAAAACTACGCTGTGTCCCCATAGCCTTGTGCAAACTTTTCCAAACTTTAAATGTAAATCTAGAGTCTCGGTCTGAAACTATGGTGCTTGGAACACCATGCAGTCTAACAACTTCGTGCACATACAACTCAGCCAATTGATCCATCGAGTATGTTATCTTCATTGGCAGAAAGTGAGCTGATTTGGTTAAACGATCAACTACTACCCAAATTGCATCGTGACCTTTTACTGTTCTAGGTAACCCTATAACAAAATCCATAGTTATTTGTTCCCATTTCCATTCGGGAACTGGTAAAGGTTGTAATGTCCCAGCAGGCCTCTGATGTTCAGCTTTGACTTGCTGGCAGTCCAGACATGACTCCACATGCTCCGCCACACTTCTCTTCATACCTGGCCACCAATAATGTTGTTTGAGATCTCTGTACATTTTCGTACCTCCAGGATGAACAGAAAGTCTGGAGGAATGTGCCTTAGATAGGATTTCCCTTCTAAGTTCAGTATCAGCCGGAACAAACCATCTACTTCGAAACTTAAGAATTCCATCAGCTGAGCAGTTGAAATCTGACTTATCAGTAGAATCTATGCACAACTTATTGATGTGCCCCATAGGCCCATTACACGGTCTCAAACCCAAGGTCATAATTTATCTAATTTATGCACTTACACTCTTGTCTCTTTTGCAGGTAATGGATTGTGTGGAGGCTTGGAGAACACCTTGGGAGACTTGAAGTGGGAATCCAAAGCTACGGATGTGGACCAACCAACACACTTAATCACTTGGAAATTCAAGCAAGGAGACCAATTTGCTCACATGGGAATTTGTCTTCCCGAGCCTTAATTGTAACCTTTTATTTCAAACTTATTTTGAGGCAAACATTGGCCTTCTTGTTAAACTTTATTATAAGCATGCATATTAGGCATTTAGGGTTAGATGAATGATAAGTTAGATGATGGAATGGAAGTGGTTCAAAGCAAGTGCATGGAGTGCATGGAAGAGGAGAAATGGGCCTTAAGGAAAAGATATCCATTTTGGCCCAACCTTGAGTGGAGGGGACCACTACCCTTTATCCAAACCATGGGCTGCCACTTGAGGGATTCTTAGAGGTTCTCCAATCAACACAAGGGCAAGGATTGATGACATGGTTATCACACAACCATTGGATCAAGAAAACCAAACTCATCTCGGCCATCCAAGCTATCTTCATGATCCAACGGTTACACCATTTTGAAGACCACTTTTTGAATCACATCCAAGCCATCCATAGGTCTATAAAAGCATGGTAATTGGTGATTGTAAGTTTTTTGGACTGATTTTAAGGAGCATGCACGGATTTCCCTTCCATGGTTGAAGGAGTTTGAAGAAACCAACAAGGTTTGCTCGGTTTGCACAAAACCGAGGGGTTGCGCCCCCACCACTCCCTTCTTGCTTGGTAGCTTGCAAGGGTTATATAGCCATCTTCTTCTCCATCTCCTTGGGAGTGGAAAACAGCAAGAAGTGGCCCCAAACCGTGTTCAAGAGTCGAGTTGTCTTCCTTGGAAGCAACTATTGCCAAAGGCTTCAAAATATTACCTATTGGCCGATTTCTTGAAGTTTTGCATATCTTTTCCATCTCAATGAATCAGGACCACGCCTTCCACTATCACACACCTCACTCACTCCACTAACATCATATAAAGTTTCATTTTCATCTAAGCACATTTGGTCATTCAAGTTCATCTTGCAATTTGTGTTCTTCTCGGCCATTTCTTGCCAATCCGAGGAGCTAACGATCCCCTCTAAGCTCTAAACGTTTTCTTGCAGGTTAGGGCTATATCAAGTGGTATCAAAGCTTGGCTAGCTCCTTTAGGGTGCTGGAAACCAAGTTGGTTTGGTTCCCCAAACCCATTTGGTTGTCCAAAACCGATTGCACAAAACCGGGTTACTTGATTCATCTTTTGCGGTTTTGTATGTGTGTTTAGTTTTCTTGTTTTTTTTTGCTTTGTTTTCACTAAATACCACCCCTATCTTCTTTTAATCGAAGTTAACAGACTTGAGCATGGGTTTCTAGCTTATTTTCTTCACCATTTTCGTGCTGCAAATAGCTTCCACTTTTAGTTAAACATTTGCCAACTACTTTTAGTACTTGCTGTTTTTATTTCTTTTTTTGTATTGCCACTTGTGCTGCTGTTCTATCCCTTTTCCAGCCATCAAAAGATCATGTTCCCTTCATAAGTTTTAAAGTATAAACTCTAAATATTGTGATTGGCATGCTGTTTGAGTTGGTTGCTCATGATTGGTGCTCATTTTGTAGCTAATGGACATGACCGATTGATGCACTACTTGAACATCCGATTTGTCCAAAATTTGGCCACTATTTGTAACACTTTTTGAGTATGCTTTATTTACGTTATTCTCTTGCTAATGAATGTTAACATATTGATATTTGATCTGTTTAAGATGGCATGAAAATTTGGAGATTAAGTTTGCTAAAAACCGAGAGTAAAGTAAGCACAAAAGTGCATTGTTGTAGTTTTTGTTAACCGATTAGCATGACATTTAATTCCAAACTTTGCTTTGAGCTAAATCAAACTTTATTTTATTGAATGCTGCTTTTATTCCTTGCTAAAGTATGAGTATTAAGTTTGGTAAAGATGTATGCAAATTGGTTATGTACTTGTCACAAAACCGAGGCCTAAAATGCATCAAAATTGATTTTAGTGACTATCACTTGCTGTTTTTTTTACTTTGTGACATGTTTTTATGCATAAATCCGAGCATATTAATCATCTAGCCTTGAGTTTACTTAATCTTCAGCTGAGGCATGTGTTCATTGTGGAGTGTTTGGCATTAAAATTCAAATTATATGCTGTTTTTGGCAAAAACAAGACACACTTTTGAAAAAACAGTTTTGTGTGTGCACAAATTTGGTAAGGTTGATGTTGATTGTTGGGACCACAATGCACTTTGCTGAAAATGAATGTTGACCACGAATTTATGCTGAATATTACCTTTCAAATTAGTGGTTTGTTGCTAAAATATTGTTTAATACTTGAATGAAAACCAAACCATGACATTTGGCTTAAGTCTCAAAATCTTGCATGAAAATTACCTAAACCGAGAACCAAATTGAGTTGTGATTTTTACTTTTCTTAGTTAACTTAATTTGCATGTCCCCTAGAGTGTAAAGGAATAAATCCCTTTCCTTTTACTCCTTAGTAGTTATTTTATTTTTGGCCCTATTATTCAAAAAAAAAAAAGTGAACTTAATTGAAAGCTTAGGTGAATACTTTAGTGAGGACAATTTTTCCTAATCTCCTAGGAACTATGGTTCAACAAAACTAAAATTTTCCTAATACTTAGTAATGAAAACTAGAAGTGGAATTCACATAGGCCCAACCCAAGATATGGCCCAAGATCCAAACATACCCACTAGTGGCAAAGACATTCCCCAAGAAGAGACTCATACCCAACAAGAGGGAGAGTCTAGCATGCAAGGACAACTTAATGGACTAAGTGGAATTGTTGGAGCCTTAAGTAAACAACTCTATGAAATGAACTTAAAATTTGAACAAGTGATGAATGGTCGTAGACCAAGCTATCATGGAGAATCCTCCCATGACACCACACCTAGGAGAAGAAATGACAACCTTAGGACTCGATTTAGAGACTAAGAACCTTTAGGTGGTGATGACGAGGTAGATTACCGTAGTGGTAGACGCCCTAATTTTGACCATGATGAGGACGATGAGTGGACCTTAGACGAGGAGGAAAATTTTCGACCCCCTAACCCTAGACGCCATGATGAGTTTAGGAGAGACCGACGACGAGACCAAGATGACCTTCGAAACGTAAAATTACAAATCCCATCCTTTAATGGAACTTGTGATGGAACAACCTTTATCGAATGGTTAGAAAAGGTGGAAAGGATATTTGATTGTTATGATTACTCCGACAAGGTCAAGATCCAACTAGTTTCCGTAGAACTTACCGGCTATGCCTTACTTTGGTGGTCTAACATTAGATCACAAAGAGCACGGACTGAATTTGATCCTATTAATACTTGGAGGAAGATGAAATCTATTATGTCTAAGAGGTTCATACCTAGTCATTATAAGCAAGAGTTGATCATGAAGATACATAGCCTCAAGCAAGGAAGTCTATCCGTTGAAGAGTACCTCACGGAGTTCGAAACTCTAAAAATTCGAGGAGAACTAGAAGAGCCTGATGACCAAGCCATAGCTAGGTTTATCCATGGACTAAATTATGATATTGCTGATGCTGTAGAGTTACACCCATTGGAGAGCATGGATTCGGTGATCCAATTGGCCTTAAAAATTGAGCGACAACTTAAAAGAAAGAGAAAAGCCACCCAATCCTACAAGCCTAGTCAATTTCCCAAGTACACTCCCAAACCCCTTGAAGTTAACAAGCCCTCACCCAAGGCTGATTGGAAAAAGCCTTTCCAAAGACAATGGCCACCCAAGGATTCAAGTAATAAACCTATAATTCCCAAAGGCCCTGAAGCCAAGACCACGAGAGATAACCCCATTGGACAAAGAGCACGTGACCTCAAGTGCTACAAGTGTCAAGGCCTAGGGCATTTCATGGCCCAATGCCCGAACCGACGTGTTATGATTATTGAGGAGGACACTGGTGAACTTGTAAGTGAGGATGAGCTCCAAGAGGAAGTGGTAGAAGTTGAAGGAGATGAGGACGAGAATGAATCTGAGGAAGAAGTTATTCACGCACAAGACGGACCTTTACTTATGGTGAGAAGACGAGTTCTCATAACAAAGAATTCTGGAGAGGATTGTCAGCGTGAGAACATTTTTCATAGTAAATGTCTCATCAAGGATAAGCTTTGTTCGTTAATCATTGATGGAGGAAGTTGTGCGAACGTAGCCTCCAAGGATTTGGTGACCAAGTTAGAACTCAATACTAGCAGCCACCCCCACCCGTACAAGCTTAAGTGGTTGGATGATAGAGACGACGTCAAAGTTACGAAGCAAGTGAGGATTGAGTTTGCTTTAGGTAAATATAAAGATTCGGTCCTTTGCGATGTAGTGCCTATGAGCGCAAGCCATTTACTCTTAGGCCGCCCCTGGCAATTTGATCGAAGAGTGAACCATGATGGGTATTCCAACTGTTATTCACTAAAGTTTGAAGGCAAAAATCTTAAGTTGGCACCCATGACCCCTGAGCAGATAGCTAAGGATGATGCTATCAAGAGAGAAGAGAAGAATAAAGCTAGTCTCTTCATGACTAAAACTGAATTAGAAGCATCGGTACTTAGGGGAGACCCTTTGATCATGATACTTTTCCGTGACCGAGTGATGGAGTTAGGAGTTATTCCCCCTCAAGTTATGGACCTTTTGCATAAGTTTCAAGACATATTCCCTGAAGATCTCCCAAAAAGATTGCCACCTCTTCGTGGCATTGAACATCAAATCGATCTCCAACCCGGGGCTGTTTTACCAAATCGACCAGCTTACCGAATGAACCCCGAGGAGACGAAGAAACTGCAAGACCAAGTACAAGAACTATTGGACAAGGGATATATAAGAGAATCCATGAGCCCTTGTGCAGTTCCTTCCCTTTTAGTCCCTAAGAAAGACGGCACCATGAGGATGTGTGTCGATAGCCGAGCCGTGAACCAAATCACTGTCAAATACCGATTCCCTATTCCTAGGCTCGAGGACATGTTAGATGAGCTCAGTGGAGCTTCGATCTTTTCTAAAGTTGACCTCAAGAGTGGTTATCACCAGATACGTATGAAGGAAGGTGATGAGTGGAAGACAGCCTTCAAGACGAAGTATGGGCTGTTTGAATGGATGGTGATGCCCTTTGGTCTTTCTAATGCCCCGAGCACATTTATGAGACTCATGCACCATGTGCTTAAGGAATATCTTGGTAAATTCATTGTGGTTTACTTCGATGATATTTTGGTGTACAGTATTGACCTTCCTCAACATCTTAACCACTTGAGTACCCTCTTCCAAACCCTAAGGAAAGCCAAGTTGTTTGGAAACTTGAGCAAGTGTTCCTTTGCGCAAGAAAAGGTCTATTTTCTGGGATTTGTGATTTCCAAAGATGGAATGGAAGCTGACGTGGATAAGATCAAGGCCATTAAGGATTGGCCCATACCAAACTCCATAACTGAAGTACGTAGCTTCCATGGATTAGCCTCATTTTATCGGAGGTTTATCAAAGATTTTAGTTCAATAGCTGCCCCACTTACGGATTGCACCAAGAAAGGGAAAGAGTTTACTTGGACCTCTTCTTGCCAAAAGAGCTTTGAACTTATCAAGCAAAGTTTATGTCATTCTCCCGTACTTGCTCTTCCTGACTTCAACAAAGTTTTTGAAGTTAAAAGTGATGCATCAGGAGCTGGCATTGGAGCAGTACTCATGCAAGACCACCGACCCATCGCATTCTTTAGCGAAAAGATGAAAGGAGCTGTGCTGAATTATTCCACCTATGATAAGGAATTCTACGCCGTTATACGAGCATTAGAGCACTGGCAGCATTACCTCTTGTCGAAAGAATTTGTAATAAATACTGACCATCAAGCTTTACGACACATTAAGAGTCAGCATAAGTTGAACAAGCGGCATGCGAAATGGGTAGAATTTTTGGAAAGATTCCCATACACATTGAAATATCTTAAAGGCGAGAACAATGTAGTCGCCGATGCCCTTTCGAGGAAGCGCATTCTTCTTACCGAATTGGGGACTAGATTTTTTGGATTTGAATGGATTAAGCATAACTATGAATCTGACTCCGACTTTGGTTTTATTTACGCCAAGTGCAAGGAAAAGGCCGAAGGAGATTACCGGCTTATGGATAACTATTTATTGAAAGCAGGAAAATTGTGCGTTCCCCACGGAAGTTTAAGACGATGTATTGTTAAAGAAGCCCATTGTGGAGGATTAGCAAGTCATTTTGGGGAAAAAAAGGACCCTTGAAATGCTTAAGGAACATTTCTATTGGCCACATATGAAGAGAGATGTGCATCGCTTAGTGGAAGCATGCATCATTTGTAAAAAAGCCAAAAGTAAGGTTCTACCACATGGCTTGTATATGCCTTTACCCATTCCCTCGCACCCTTGGATTGACGTTAGTATGGATTTTGTGTTGGGATTGCCACGAACTGCTCGTAATAAGGATTCGATCATGGTAGTTGTAGATCGTTTCTCAAAGATGGCACATTTCATTCCTTGTGCAAAAACCGATGACGCCTTTGCAATAGCAGAATTATTTTTTGGAGAGATTGTTCGCCTACACGGGATACCACATTCCATAGTGTCGGACCGGGACACTAAGTTTTTGAGCTCCTTCTGGAAGACGTTGTGGAAGAAGTTGGGGACTAAGTTGTGTTTTAGCACATCTTTCCATCCCCAAACTGATGGACAAACGGAAGTTGTTAATAGGACCTTAGGCACTCTCTTACGATCTATTGTAGGTAAGAAACTATCCAGTTGGGACGTAGTCCTCCCCGGATTAGAATTTGCTTACAATCGCACCCTTCATTCCACTACTGAGCAAACGCCCTTTGAGGTTGCCTATGGGTTTAATCCATGTACACCGTGGACCTTGTTCCCTTACCATTTAATGAACTGGCCAATCCATCAGGAGTGAGCAAGGCTGAACAGATCAAGAAATTACACGAAAGTGTGCGTCGAGCCATCGAAAAGAGAAATGCGAGCGTGGCTAAGCGAGTAAACAAAGGTCGAAAAGAAGTTATCTTTAAAGAAGGAGATTTGGTTTGGTTGCACTTACGCAAAGAGAGATTCCCCGACAAAAGGAAATCTAAGCTACTCCCGAGAGCGGATGGACCATTCAAGGTGTTGGAGCGAATAAATAACAACGCTTATAAGATTGAGTTGCCGGGTGACTATGGAGTATCAGCCACTTTCAACGTCATGGACCTATCACCCTATAAAAGTGATGTAGAAAACTCCGAGGGGCCCGAACTAAAGGATTTGAGGTCAAATCCTCAACAACATGGGGAGGATGATGTGCCCCATAGGCCCATTACACGGTCTCAAACCCAAGGTCATAATTTATCTAATTTATGCACTTACACTCTTGTCTCTTTTGCAGGTAATGGATTGTGTGGAGGCTTGGAGAACACCTTGGGAGACTTGAAGTGGGAATCCAAAGCTACGGATGTGGACCAACCAACACACTTAATCACTTGGAAATTCAAGCAAGGAGACCAATTTGCTCACATGGGAATTTGTCTTCCCGAGCCTTAATTGTAACCTTTTATTTCAAACTTATTTTGAGGCAAACATTGGCCTTCTTGTTAAACTTTATTATAAGCATGCATATTAGGCATTTAGGGTTAGATGAATGATAAGTTAGATGATGGAATGGAAGTGGTTCAAAGCAAGTGCATGGAGTGCATGGAAGAGGAGAAATGGGCCTTAAGGAAAAGATATCCATTTTGGCCCAACCTTGAGTGGAGGGGACCACTACCCTTTATCCAAACCATGGGCTGCCACTTGAGGGATTCTTAGAGGTTCTCCAATCAACACAAGGGCAAGGATTGATGACATGGTTATCACACAACCATTGGATCAAGAAAACCAAACTCATCTCGGCCATCCAAGCTATCTTCATGATCCAACGGTTACACCATTTGAAGACCACTTTTTGAATCACATCCAAGCCATCCATAGGTCTATAAAAGCATGGTAATTGGTGATTGTAAGTTTTTTGGACTGATTTTAAGGAGCATGCACGGATTTCCCTTCCATGGTTGAAGGAGTTTGAAGAAACCAACAAGGTTTGCTCGGTTTGCACAAAACCGAGGGGTTGCGCCCCCACCACTCCCTTCTTGCTTGGTAGCTTGCAAGGGTTATATAGCCATCTTCTTCTCCATCTCCTTGGGAGTGGAAAACAGCAAGAAGTGGCCCCAAACCGTGTTCAAGAGTCGAGTTGTCTTCCTTGGAAGCAACTATTGCCAAAGGCTTCAAAATATTACCTATTGGCCGATTTCTTGAAGTTTTGCATATCTTTTCCATCTCAATGAATCAGGACCACGCCTTCCACTATCACACACCTCACTCACTCCACTAACATCATATAAAGTTTCATTTTCATCTAAGCACATTTGGTCATTCAAGTTCATCTTGCAATTTGTGTTCTTCTCGGCCATTTCTTGCCAATCCGAGGAGCTAACGATCCCCTCTAAGCTCTAAACGTTTTCTTGCAGGTTAGGGCTATATCACTTATACTTATTACATTCAGCGTCATTCATTTGAACTTCCTTTATTTTCTCCAAAATAGTTGGCCTCAAAGATATGGCCGAAAGCATGGCTGACACACTAGACACAGCTTCTAGGTTAAATCTTTGGAATTATGTCTCTAAAGCTATTGGTATTTCTAGAATCAATGCAGAGACTGAAGGAGTCGCTCTACTCAAAGCATCAGCCACTACATTCGCCTTGCCAGGGTGGTACTTAATCTCAAAATCATAATCTTTAACGAACTCTAACCACCTACGTTGCCTCATATTCAGTTCCTTTTGCGTGAAAATGTATTTCAGACTTTTATGATCCGAAAATATCTCACAGGTTTGTCCATACAGGTAGTGCCTCCAAATCTTTAATGCAAAAACCACAGCAGCTAATTCTAAGTCATGTGTAGGGTAATTCTTTTCGTGTACTTTTAACTGCCTAGAAGCATAAGCTATAACCTTTCCATCTTGCATTAACACACATCCAAGACCAATCTTGGAAGCATCACAGTAAATGCTAAACTTTCCACTCTCATCGGGTAGGGTCAATATAGGGGCATTGGTCAGTTTCTTTTTCAAGGTCTGGAAACTGGACTCACACTCCTCTGTCCAAGCATACTTGATATTTTTCCTAGTTAACCGAGTGAGGGGTGTTGCAATCTTTGAGAATCCTTCAATAAATTTTCTGTAATATCCTGCTAACCCGAGGAAACTTTGAATATCTGTAGCATTCTTCGGTTGGGGCCACTCCTTAACTGCTTGAACCTTGGCTGGATCGACAGATATCCCATCACCAGAGATCACATGACCAAGAAAGTGAACTCTGTCCAACCAAAACTCACACTTGGAAAACTTAGCATAAAGTTGGTGCTGTCTAAGTACTCCTAACACCAAACTCAAATGCCTTGCATGCTCATCCTTAGTTCTAGAATAGATCAGAATGTCGTCTATGAATACTATGACAAACTTGTCCAAATACTCGTGAAACACCCTATTCATGAGATCCATGAAGGCTGCTGGTGCATTTGTCAAACCAAAAGACATAACCAAAAACTCATAATGTCCGTATCTTGTGCGAAAGGCAGTCTTTGGGATATCTTCAGATTTAACCTTCAACTGGTAATAACCGGACCTAAGGTCAATCTTGGAGAAAACTCTTGCACCCCTAAGCTGGTCAAACAAGTCATCAATTCTCGGCAAAGGGTATTTGTTTTTTACAGTTAACTTATTCAATTCTCTATAGTCTATGCATATACGCATTGATCCATCCTTCTTTTTGACAAAAAGGACAGGTGCACCCCATGGTGAAAAGCTAGGGCGTATGAACCCCTTCTCCAACAAATCCTCTAACTGTTTCTTTAATTCCTTAAGTTCAGTTGGAGCTAATCTATATGGATTCTTAGACATAGGCTCGGCTCCGGGGTAAATATCTACAACAAATTCAATTTCCTTATCTGGTGGCAAACCAGGAAGGTCATCCAGGAATACTTCTGGAAAATCTTGGACAACTAAAACATTTTTGGGGCTTGATTTTCCTATTGTTTGTGTGTCTAAAGCACTGGCCAAAAAGCACAAATACTCTCTGCAAGGGGAGGGTCTTGTGTTAATAGAGGTCATCACAGACATTTCCTTACCTTTCTTTGAGGCTTGAAAGGTGTGTTTCAAACTACCAGGGGGTTGGAAGCTAACTATTCCAGTCCTACAATCTATTATGGCATGATGCTTAAACAGCCAGTCCATTCCTAGGATTACATCAAATCCTAATATATCCATAATTATAAGGTCAGCAGGTAAACTTACATTCCCTACTAACACTTCACTGCCAAGCATCACTTGGTTAGAGTGCATGCGTTCACCAGAAGGCAATGCAACATTAAACACATGCATGGAAGAGGTAAACTGTACATCTAACTTAACAGCAAAAGCAGATGCTATAAATGAATGTGTGGCACCAGAATCTATTAAAGTAAAACCAGGCACAGAGTTGAGCAATATAGTACCTGACACCACAGCAGGCTGTTCCTCACCCGACTCCGTCATGGAGAATATTCTTGGCTTGATCATAGTAGGGCCACTCTTAGGAACTGGACAATCTCTGCTAATGTGGCCGACCTTGTTACAATTGTAGCATCTGGTGATTCTAGGCTTCGAGCACTCCTTGAACGTGTGTCCAACCTCCTCACAGTTGAAACACTTTCCAAGGCCCAGTCTGCATTCTCCCAGATGGTTCTTCAAACATTTGGGACACTGGGGAAATTTCCTGACATTCTGTACCTTTCCCCCTACTCCTTGGCTATTTTGGCCTTCACTTGGCCTCTTCGTTCCTCTCTGTTGGTGTGGTTGGTTAAACCTTTGTGGGACCTCCTTTGGTCTAGCACACTTTCCTTCAGCTTCTTCCACTTCCAGGGCAGTGGACACAACTTCACCGAAGGTCAAGCCCTTGATTCCACAGAATTTAACCCCTCGGTAAATTTCTGGCTTCAGTCCTTGCATAAATTTGAACACCTTATCCTCGTCCTTGTGAGCAAAATGCCCAGCAAACCTAGACAGGGACTCGAACTGTCTACTATACTCGGCCACAGACCCTGTCTGCTTCAAGTTCAGGAACTCCAACTTCTTCGCGGTCTGGACAGTGCTGTTAAAATACTTCCCATAGAAAATGTCCTTGAATTGTGACCAAGGCATCGTCAAAACATCTGTGGTGGTCTCAATTGTTTCCCACCGTGAGATATTTATGAGTCAGGAGTGAAAAATCACCGATTAACCTCCGAAACGGATAAGATCCCAAAAGCTTCGTCTATACCAGCAGATGAAATAGGAGCTTCTACGTGAACATTTCTAACAGTTCCTCCAACAGTCACTAGCACTGCTTATTCCAGCAACTCTTACTGTAACAGAACTAGGACCGTCAACTGTAGCAGCGGGAATGCCTTCCCCACCAGATATTGCATCAACGGTGGTTTATTGAACACTAGCTCTCTTTCTCAACTCGAGTCTGAAGTTCAGCGGCTTTCATCGTTGACGAACACCTGCGCTAATAAAACAAAGAAGTGGGGGTGGGGGGTCTATGCCTTGAATGAATCAGTAACAACGAATTAGTGGAATGAGGGATCAAGAGACGGATAGGGGGGAATGGCCTATCAATCACCAGCTAAATGAAAGGTTGCCAACGTGACTTTTTCTCCTTCTCCAATGTTGGCACACCTAAACATGCTTTCAATCTTTCTAAGCCACCCTTCAGCCACAGGAGGATCAGATGACTGACCATCAAACGTGGGTGGTCTTAGTCTCCGGAATCTATCCCCGGAATGCTCATTGCTAGAACCCGAGTTGGCACTTCCTTGTACCTCTCGGTTCAGCAGTACTCCTAGCTGATCGGATTGCTGGCGCATTAATTCTGCCTGCTGTCGCACTAGTCTGTCAACTGTCCGATTACACTAGAATCTTCTGTGCTTCCCGGAGTTGGTGTCTCTCTCTGCACTCTTGGCCTTCCCGGTCGTCTGGACATTTTTGCTATATTCCTGTACAGGGTCAACTATTTTTATAATATCTAATAACTGTACTTAACATAAACACTTACAGTTTTTGGAGTACTTCCATGCAACGATTGGCACTGATGAGTGATCTTTTGAACGGTTTAACTGAATGTCTCTGATACCACACTGTAACGCCCCGAGTTATCTGAACCCGGTTCGTCACACCATACCCGTACATGACTAAAATTTCAACCGTATTTATTTTATTTTTTTTTTGAAAAACTTGACATAAGCGGAATCTTCAAAACAATAATATTCGAAACTTGGAGCGGAAATCATTTAAGTAAAATGGAGTTAAACAAAACTATTGTACAAGGCTTGAATACTCAGTTAGAATTTTTGGGAATAATCGGCAAAAGGAATAAAGGATTAAATCGCAAAACACTTTATAGGTTTCAAAAGTCAAACGCATCGCCCGCTGGACAAAGTCAACAAAAGGGGCTGAAGAAGAAAATAGAAAACATCATCCGGTGGCAAAACGACAAAATACGCTCTACAACTTCCAGTGACGTCAGTCGGATGATCGACACTATACAGCATCCACCGGTGGCTAGACGACAAAATACTTCTTACATCTTCCGGTGGATTAACACACGACATCCACCGGTCACTAAACGACAAAACATTTCCTACATCTTCCGGTGGATTAACACACGACATCCACCGGTCACTAAACGACAAAACATTTCCTACATCTTCCGGTGGATTAACACACGACATCCACCGGTCACTAAACGACAAATTTCGTTCTATATCATCCGATGGCTTCCACTGAAGACATCTTCCGATAAACAACAGAACAACAACTCAACCTATAGAAAAGAATTTACTCACTTCACTAAAACCATTCAAAAACATTTCAAACCATCACATTACTAAAATTCCAGTGTGTGCCAACATTAAAGCCCAACAGAATACTATTAACGGGAAAATCTCGAAATTGCATTCAAAACATTGAAATCACTTCTGTAATGAAAATTCAACATACTTAAATTGAAATAATGTCAACTAAACTTTCACACCATCAGACAACAGTTAATCTGCCTCATCAGTATACCAGGCCGAGGCATGAATGTACTCCTCCAACCACATCTAATCATCTGTGCAATCAGGAAATTCACCTGCAGTATCCTCAACACCTACATCACAAAACTCTCTATTAGCCTAATGCTAAGTAAGTAAAGCTGTAATGAAATGAAACACTAAAATATATATAAGTTCCTAATCATGCAATTTCTACTTTCTCAACTCAGTTGTTCATGTTTCGTTTCTGTTCAGATCCCCCTGTGAAATTGGGAGCTGGATCAACTCTCCCAAAGTATATACATCCACTGGCTCATTAAGGGGCGGATAAATTCCCTTAACAGCAAATCTGATTTCGCATGTTCAGATCCCCCTGTGAAATTGGAAGTTGGATCAACTCTCCCAAAGTATAAATATCCACTGTCTCATTAAGGGGCGGATTACTTCCCTTAACAGTGAAACTGATTCACATAGCTGTTTCAATATGTTCAATCCTCACTATGCCAACATGCATTCAAATTCATTTTCGTATACTTTTTAAAAAAAATATGATGCATGACATACCAACACATTCCAGCATACAAACCCTAATGTTTTGTGATGTAGGCCCGAAGGCACAAGCAAACTTTACTTACCTGGTCTCCTGGAAAAACATGGTTGCAAGCTACTTCGGGTATTACTCAAACCTAAAACCATAGATAGAGCATACGTTATATTCCCTCTAATCTTCATTCTAAACCACTAGAAATCTAAGGGAAACTGTTTTGGGAACTCTAGTCATTGTGCATTCCCGATTTCAACTTAAACCGAAACCACCACTCGCTTACCGCCTTCTCAAAACCTCATTTATCATCCCTCCTTCCAACAATAGATACAATGTAACAAGAAATAGAAGCAAAACTCACCAAGTTCGGAGGAAATCGCTGGAGGAAGTCGAAGGGGGTCTCCTATCGCGCTCTGCTAAGTTGAGGAGCTGAAAATGGAGAGGGAATGAAGTAAACAGTGGCGGCTACTTCATTAATAGTTTCCTTAAATACGTTATCCACCTTTGAATTTCTAATTACCCTTATGCCCTTGCCTAGTCATCCACTAACCCTACATTTAATATTGCCATATAAATTGTGCCATTAGTTTAAAAGGAATAGAGAAATGGTTTGATAGAACCGGGTATTACAAACGTGGTAGCCGATGCATTGAGCAGGATGCCAGCTACTATGCAACTGGCTATGTCGGCCGTATCAATGCCTTTGAGGACAGAGATACAGAAGTTCGATATGGAAATAGTTTCTTGACTATCGGCCATACTAGCAGACTTGACACTACGGCCTACCGTCCTGAACCAGATTAAGAAAGCCCAGAAGACTAATTCAAAGGAGATGACTGATATTGTGAGCAAGTTACCTATGGCCTCCTCCGATTTCAGTTTTTCAGGAGATGGTATTCTGAAGTTCAAAAGTAGATGGTATGTTCCGAAAAACGAAGAGCTACGGAGGGACGTTTTATCGGAAGCCCACTCGTCTTCTTTCTCTGTGCATCTTGGAAGCACAAAGATATATCAGGACTTGAAACGTCACTTCTGATGGCCGAATATGAAGAATGAAGTGGCCAAATACGTGAAGTCTTGCATGATATGTCAACAAGTCAAAGCTGAACATCAACGACCAAGTGGAACGCTTTAGCCTCTTGCGATCCCCGAATGGAAATGGGAGAACATAATGATGGATTTTGTTGTCGGCCTTCCAAGGACAGCTAAGGGCCATAATAGCATTTGGGTCATAGTGAACAGATTGACGAAGTCAGCCCATTTTCTACCTGTGAAGACGACGTACTCCATGGATCAGTACACAGAGCTGTATATCAATGAGATTATTAAGCTGCATGGCATTCCTGTGTCGATCGTCTCAGACCGGATCCCAGATTCACTTTCAGGTTTTGGAAAAGTTTGCAAAACTCCTTGGGTACAAAGTTGAACTTCAGCACCGCCTTTCATCCAAAGACTAACGGACAATCCGAGAGAACGATCTAAATACTGGAGGATATGCTAAGGTCGTGCGTGTTGGAATTTCATGCTCCTTGGAGTAGATATTTGCCACTCGTGGAGTTCGCTTACAACAATAGCTATCAGACTACAATTGACATGGCTCCTTATGAAGCTCTCTACGGCAGGAAGTGTAGATCCTCATTGTGTTGGGATGAAGTCGGAGAAGCCAAACATATCGGCCCTGAGTTATTACAGCAGATGTCCGAGGTGATTGCTGCTATCAACAACGAATAAAAATTACTCAGAGTCGACAGAAGAGTTATGCGGACCATAGAAGAAGAGACTTAGAGTTCGCTGATGGCGATGAGGACTTTTTCCCATTTTGAAGCTTGTGGGAAGCATGGCCTACAGACTGCGGTTGCCAGCGTCAATGGATGGAGTTCACAATGTTTTTCATGTTTCGATGCTGAGAAAATGTGTACGAGATCCAACTCAGATCATGAAACAGGTGGACTTTGATATCATGCCGACACTGACATACGAAGAAAGGCCCATACAGATATTGGATACTTCACTCAAAGTGTTGCACAACAAGGTAGTCCCATTGGTGAAGATTTTGTGGCGCAATCATGGTGTGGAGGAAGCCACATGGGAAAGACAACAAGATGTTAGGGCCCAATATCCAGACCCAATCTTTTCTTAAGCAAATTTTTTTGGTTTTCTTTTTTTTCGCCGTTGCCGGGACTTTACATATTAATATCAAATAATTGATTTTTAGTTTTATTTTGAATTGTTTATTTTATTTCTTTATTTTCGTGCTATTTTTAGGTGCATCGTAAAGAGGAAACACTAATCTTCTCCCGCTTATTTAGATCGAGCGTAACTGTCGACAACATCGTAAAGAGGAAGAGAATTTATTCAACCAGCGCGTGGCATTATGGGAGATAAACTGGAAGATAATACTGAGAACCGGACCTTGCTGGATTAATATTATACCTACTATACCTTACGTGCTTCAGCTATTCGAAACCATCCTCGATGCTAATTTTGAAATTAAGTTTTGGGCACCTTGCATATGATTTCAAAAATCTTGTTTTGTTGGATTACTTTTCTACGGACCCCAAAGACCTATTGCAAATTTTTTGTGGAATATGCGACAACTTTCATATACCGCATGTGGGGGAAATTATTGCTGTTAGGCCTGCGTTTATTTCCGTTCCTCATTACGGGACCGGGGCATGATTTGGCTTAACTCTCTGTCGGGCCACTCTATTACTACATGGGAAATTATGCCAAAGTGCCTTTCTAAATTTTTTCCCTTTGAAATACTGCTAAGCTCGA
>CM039508.1:41006581-41229070 GCA_022432975.1 Begonia masoniana | reverse complement strand
TCCACATCGATTAAATCTGAGTTGATTTACTTAAATGTCCAGAATTGAAAACGCCCTTCCAAACGTTGATCTACTCCTCGAGACCACGTTTTGCACCAAAATCGCACCGAACGGAGGTCGTTCCGGCTCGGCGACTTTCTCTACCCCTCGCGCGCTCTCTCTCTCCTCTCTCCCGCTCCTCTCTCTCTCTTTCTGGTTTCTTCTTAAAAAATCGACAGTCAGGTTTCCAAAGGACACCTTATCAATTTATGTTGTTTTTTTTTTTTGTTTTATATTCATTAATTTTATTTTCCTTTTCATTTTATATTAATCACAAATTCCATTATTATCGTACTACTTATTTTCATTGTGATTTTTATTAATTCTTTATTTTTAGTTTTTACTTTAAAAATTCATTTAAACGTTCGATTTGTTTTATAACAAACCTTCACTCCTACCGAATTAACCTAAATTGATACCCCATTCCATTTACATTTAAAATTCGCGAAAAATTTATCCAAATTTTTACTTCTAAAATTTGGCGATCTACACATGGAACATCTGACAAATTTTCCTCAATGTGAAACATCCCAATTACTAACGAACAAATAAACCGCGCCAACCTACATCCTTTCTAACGATGAGATGCTGTTCTTGCAGGAAAATCCGAATTGTATTTTGATAGTAACTCCAAAAGGTGGGCATCTTGGATGGGTAGCCGGCGGTGAAGCTCCCTGTGGAGCTCCTTGGACCGATCCATTTGTGATGGACTTCCTTCAGCACCTTCAACATGGAGCTTCCACCTCTTCATCATCATCATCTCAAAATGTCGAAATTCTTGTATGACCTGCGAATCGCCTGCAACTCGCTTGCTAGCTCGAGTTTGAAGCATGGAAGGAGTTGTAAATTCTTCCATTTTTTTTTTTTGGTTTCGATTATTTTGAAGGGTCTACCTTCTCTGTGTCATTGAATTCTTGCTCCACTGGATTAAGTTTTGTAATAAATGATGGTTTAATTCTTTGTAGTTGGAGGAATTAAATGATAGAATCTTAATTTTTAAGCGAAGGTGTCTTTCTACTAAAACACTACTTGTATAACGCACGATTATATATTAAGTAATTTACGTTGACTTTTTAATTTTTTACTCTTATTTTATTAACGTGTTACTAAGTAATTGATACTATTAATGTCTTATTTTAATTATTTATATTTTATTTTAATTTTGTTATCAAATAATGAATGACATGTAGCTATCATGTCAAAATAATAACATAATGTTAAATTAATGGTAAAATCTACTATAACTCTTTATAACGTACGAGAATGATTTGTTCTATTTGTAATGAATTGGTCTAATTCAAAAATTTGAACTAGACACCATGAAGGTGTAACTCGTAAATTCTACACTTTAATCTCGTACGCTGATAGGGTGTCTATTCACAAATGTAATTAAAATATTATTTTAATTATTTATAAATTTATTTTAATTATTATATCAATTAATACATTACATCAAAAATTATGATTACAGTACAAAATTAAAGAATAAACTTAATATTATCTTTGTTACGGAGCGCGAGAGTGGTTTGTAGCGAAATGGTGTAAGCAGAAAATTTGAGTATAAGTGGAGAGAAATTTATGGTACATAAAATATGCACTATATTTGGATTTAATTATTTTCCTTGTTGAGAAGATACAAACTTATTAATTGTAGGACACCTTTTTAATTTATTATTAACAAATAATTATAAATAAAAGAATAGAAATATTTTTCAAATTGAACTCTCTTGTTTTGGTCAGTCAATCGCATTGACCAAAGTGTAGAGCCAAATGCAAAACCTTGAATTGCTGAAGAAAAGTGGCTTCCATTCCCTTTTCCAGCAGCCTCAATTGGATGGTCCTCGATACAACGAATAGTGTCCGATTGATGGCTATGTACACCCATGAACATAGACGTTTCAAGTTACACAATTTGCAAAGAAATTCTTATTTTCCCTTTTCTCCCTTTTTAAGCTAATAAATAATAGAATTTTAAACCGTATTTAAATAAAAGTACAAAAAAAAAGAAAATAATGGCAGAGATGGGCAATATCCAGATCTAGCCTTTGCATGGCTGCACACGAGATGATGGACACCTTGCAGTAGTTATCTTTTCCATGCTTT
This sequence comes from Begonia masoniana, assembly GCA_022432975.1. Lineage (NCBI taxonomy): Eukaryota > Viridiplantae > Streptophyta > Magnoliopsida > Cucurbitales > Begoniaceae > Begonia > Begonia masoniana. Next base: position 41,226,928 of record CM039508.1, on the reverse strand, counting down.
ATCACATTAATGGCTGCCAGATCCACCCTCCGTCTTTTTTCATGGGTCGCAATTACAGCCTTATAAATAGACAGCAAATCTTCTTCTTCTGCCGTAGCCCAATTCTCCCAACTTCTTCTTCTTCTTCTTCTTCTTCTTCCCTCTTTTTCCTCTCCTCAACAATCATGGCTGAAACCAGAACCCAGAATTCCGGCAAGAAGAGGCCAGGCTCCGATGATTTTGACGGCTCCGAAGACCTCTTTGTCGTGAAGAAAACAATGAAAGCTTCCGGAATTTCGTACGAAGATCCGGCTGCCGCACTGGCCAACGCGCGTCATGAGTTTGGCGAGCACGGCGGCGTGAATATGTCGATCGAGGCCTCGGCCACGTTCACCGTGATGGAACCGGAGACGATGCGGCGGATGTTTGCAGGTGAGCTTGGTCCGGACCGAGACTTCTTCATCTACAGCCGTCATTTCAATCCGACGGTGTTAAATCTAAGCCGGCAGATGGCGGCGCTCGAGGGCACGGAGGCTGCTTACTGCACATCTAGTGGGATGTCCGCAATCTCCTCCGTTCTGTTCCAGCTGGTTAGCAGCGGTGGCCACATCGTCGCCTCTCGGACACTCTACGGCGGAACCCACGCCCTCCTCACACACTTTTTCCCCAGAGCTTGCAATATAACAACTTCGTTTGTCGACATCCAGGACCTTGAAATGGTTAAAATCGCCATTGTTGAAGGTAAAACCAAGGTGCTGTATTTCGAGGGCATGTCGAACCCAACCCTCACGGTTGCTAACATACCGGAGCTCAGCCGTTTAGCCCATGATAAGGGTGTCACAGTCGTTGTCGACAATACCTTCACGCCGATGGTGCTATCTCCGGCGAGGCTCGGTGCTGACGTCGTCGTGCATAGTATTTCCAAGTTTATTAGCGGAGGGGCTGATGTCATTGCAGGTATGTCGTCCTTCTTTGTTTGGATGATTCTAGTCAAGTTGGAGATCTGATTTTCATACGTTTGAAAGATACGGGTACGATAATATTAAAGAATGACAATTAAGATCAGAATAATGACGATGGCTGGATGGTTTCCGACGGAATCTTCAAAAATTTTATTTTTATTTATTTATTTATTTTTTCTCTGATAAAGTTTTTGTTGATACTTTCATAATTATTAGTAAAAATTTTAAAATTATAGAGTGACAAATTTTTTTTTAAACTATATTTATAAACAAAATAAATTTTAAATTATCATTCACTAACAATCTCACTCTTTGCTGTCACCCTCAATTTAGTGTAATTGTCTGTACTTGAAATTTATTAAAAATGGATTCGCTCGCAGTTAAAATGCGATCGACCACGCCTGAATTTTACAGTTAGAGGATTGACTCGTTAACATATGATAATTTAAAATTTATTTTATTAATAAATATAATTTAAGATTTATTTTGTCACCGTTCCGGTCTTTTAATTTTTTTTTTCTTGATTTGTTCACCATGACACTGGTTAACTACTGGTTTAATCATCATCATTAGACTTTTGGTTCAATCCTCGTTTATTGACACTTGATTTTTCCATTGTGTGATGTCTATTTTTGTGTCAGTAAAGGTAGAAGAAGACATAATCATCAGCATTCTTCACGTGATGGAAGTAAAATATCGTGAATTATATATCCTTTTTTCTACTGTTTGTGACATTTTCTCTAGAACCTTTCTTCAATTATGTTGTCCTTTTTTATTTGGGTTGTCGTTCAATTGTGGTTTCATGCCAAGTGTTTGGAATCACTGTCTTTTGTTTTGTTTTTTTGTGTCCTTTTCTGTTCTTTTCTTTTGGTGGATAATGTCTAAGATCACATGCTATGTTCCCTTTCTGATCCTTTCTTTCCAAGTGTTTATAAGTGGGAATAATGATAAATAAATGAAGTGTAGTGTAATGAAGTGTTTGTGCAATACGACAAACGCTTTATTAACAGCTGTCGTTTTATTTTAGTATATTTCTAGGTTTTTTGTGTTCTTCACAAGTCATAGAATCGTGACATGTCCGAGCAATGAATAAAAACCATTAATTGTTAAATTTGAATGGTTTTGCAGGAGCTGTATGTGGGCCTGCGTCACTTGTGAACTCGATGATGGATCTTCACCAAGGGAGCCTAATGCTACTAGGGCCAACCATGAACGCCAAAGTAGCCTTCGAGCTGTCTGAGAGAATCCCCCACCTTGCTCTGAGAATGAAGGAGCACTGCCGAAGAGCAATGGAGTTTGCTCTAAGGATGAAAAAATATGGCCTCAAAGTCATCTATCCCGGCCTCGAGGACCACCCGGACCATCTCCTCCTCAAGTCCATGGCCAACAAAGACTACGGCTATGGTGGCCTAGTTTGCGTCGACATGGAGACAGAGGAACGGGCCAACCGGTTCATGAACCTCCTCCAAAACCAAACGGAATTCGGGTTCATGGCCGTGAGTCTTGGCTACTACGAGACCCTAATGTCTTGCTCTGGGAGCAGCACGAGCAGCGAGATGAATGCTGAGGAGAAAGAATTGGCCGGGATTTCTCCCGGACTGGTCCGGATGTCGATTGGGTATATCGGAACGGTGGAGCAGAAATGGAGTCAGTTCGAGAGGGCGCTTTCTAGGACGCAGGATATAGGGTTGGTCAAGAAGAACTGATGTGTAATTGTAATGCTAGAATGTGTCGTTTGCTTTGAATGTTGTTCAGTGTTCGAATAAACGTTTTGTTAGGAGGACATGGATTGTGTCTTACTCAAGTTACAAAAATTGGTTTGATTTCGGATGGCTCTAGAAGATGATATTCAGGGGCTCAATGGAGCTATTTTGCGTCCCAATTCATTGCCTTCTTTGGGCATCGTAGTAAAGGGAATTATTAGCCAAGGAAATACGACATAAGTCCAATATAGAAAAAAAGAAATTAACCCAAGTCACCTTTTATGACAGTTGTTGTAAAGGTCGTTGGAAGAATCTGTGTTTTAAGTTGTCCACAGAAGCAAACAATGGACTCGATGTCAAAGAATGCCAATCCAACATCAAAGTAGAATTACAAATCAGCTCAACCAATCTCTTCAATAATTACACCATCATTAAACTCTTTTGCCATTAAATAATATTTCATTATTTCTTTGCAACTTAGCCACGTGCTATGTCGGCCTCTTTTCATATAGGTTTGTTGTCTTCTGTGCAATCAGGTATATCTCATTTATTACGGGTCTTTATAACATCTTCAAATTTTCAAATAAAAAAATTAAAATTTGAATTGAGATTCAATCCTAAAAATTCTCCATTAAAAATAAACAAATCTTTCTAAATAAAATCAAATTAATTAAATGATCAAACTTTTTACGATTTGGGAAATTAAAATCTTTCAAATATTTTAAATACAACAATAAATAAAATTACCAAATTTCCTATCTCTGTTAATCACCCAATTGATGGATTAATAATATAAAGTTCAATCAATACATAAAATAAACATGCTTTTCCCACCACCATAGCAGAACAAACCTTTACCCTTAAGATCCGACGAAAATCACTCTCCAAAAGATTTTCACTGTTTAAAGAGATTCTCATCCATCCTACCTTCACTCATCATCGGTTCTTTCTCTCTCCTGAAAAACTTCAATTCTTCCCGGACTAAACTCCCAAGTACATCAAACCAGCTCAGGATTCTTTTCAGCCCAAAAATCTGCATGGCCAAGGTCCAAACTCTTGTAGTAAAGATTATCACCTTAGCTATATAACAATTAAAGTTATGAATACCCAACTGTTGACAATTTTGGTTTAGGTGACCAAGATCGTACGAGCTTACGCACCAATCCGAACGAAATTGAAATCCAGATAAGTAAAATACTAGTGTGACAGCCCGAAACCGAAACCCGATCGGGGTCCGGGATCGAAGCCATCACTCCGGGACATTTGCAGAAAACGGGCACATATTTTTTTTTTTTTTTTAAACTTTATACTTTTAAAACCTTAACAGAGAGTATAAACCTTTTCTGAAAGTGAAACTGGAAAACACATTTAAGCTGGATGTGAATAATGGATAATGAGAATAAGACAAAAAGTGAACAGTGACCGGATGACTAAAAGTGTGAACAGTGACCGGATTGGTTAAAAATGTGAACAGTGACCGGATGACTAAAAATGTGAACAGGGTTCAGCGGTAGAGACTGGATAAAACTGGGCAGAAGAGGTGGTGACGTCAACCGGAAGACGAGTGACGTCAAGCGGAAGACACAGACGGTAACTGAGATTAGATGGGGAGATGACGTCAGCCGGAAGATGGATGACGTCAACCGGAAGATATAAGCATTATACTGGCGGAAAACTGGGATGACGTCAGCCGGAAGACATATTTACACTGAGCGGAAGACTTCGGTGACGTCAACCGGAAGACGGGGTTTTAAACTGGGCGGATGACTGAATTGACTGGGGCGGATGACTAAATTGACTTTGACTGGGCGGATGACTGAATTGACTTTGACTGGGCGGATGACTGAATCGACTTTGACTGGGCGGATGACTGAATTGACTTTGACTGGGCGGATGACTAAGGCATATAACTGGGCGGATGACTGGATTGACAACATTTAACAGGATGACATATCAACCGAAGACATAACAACAGAAGGCATAAAACTTCAAAATTTATTAAAAACCCGATTTCAAAACACAGTTTTAAAACAACATATTCGACAACATGACAGACAACATGACAAAGGTTCGAGAAAACAAACTGCATGGATAGCTCTAAAACCAGAAACTATCCATGCGCAGACTAACGGAAAATATTCCAAACAATTCCAGAATACTTCAGAACGAAATTCAACTGTCAAATACAGAGGTTTGGAATATCAATACAGATTTCCAAAAGTTTTACAGAAACTTGACATACATTTCAAGTTCACCAAAACAGAAGTTTTAAAACAAAACACAAAGTCTATACAGGACTCGGCTTAACTTTCAAAAATACACGCTCACAGGAATACATCTTGTCTGACTGCAGCAACCATCCCGTGAGCTCCTCCCTCCAACTACATCAACTCGTCAGTTTGAGGATCAAGCTCCTCATCTGGAAAATCCATACCTACAACAGGAGTTCAACTATGAGCCTAGAGCTCAATAAGAACATGAAATGAAATGCAGTGATGCATGGACTTTTGAAATACGTGAACATTACATTACTTAACATTGCGTTTCACTGGACAGGAAAGGTATAAGTGGGAGAAGGAGCTGGCGCAACAGGATGTACATGCCACTTTCAGGACATAACAGGAGTACTTGACAGGATGCCAGTCCTCGTCCACACTTAACCATACATTTTCTTTACAGGATTTTATCTTACTTACTTCAAAACCGGTGCTGAAAACATTTGCATGATTTTACAGGAAACGTGTATGCATGAATAAGTGAAATGCTTAAACTTAACATTCACAGATGACAGAATGAATACAACAGGAAACAGAATATAACGGAAACACGTTTAACTTAAAACATAACCTAAAACCTATCTACCCGAACCAGACCTTAGTACCTCCGAGTTGTAGGGCCTTAAGGGCCAACGTAGATGCATGAACTTACCTGCTACCCGCGATGCAGCAAGCTGGAACGCTTCGGGGATGCTCGAACTTGTACATGCACGTTCAGAAAATAAACAAACCGCAAATGCTAACTAGAATTATGTTGAATATGCAGCAACGTATTTCAACTCCTTAGAAAACAAACCGATGTGTTTTCATCCAAAAGCAGCGAGTTTTACCAAAATATCACAACCCTAACTTCAACCAAAACTCGCTTTTAACTTATCCAAAACGTTAGCTTTAACAGATGTCTACCTTTGCTGAGAAAACCAGAAAAATGCTTGAGAAACTAGGCGTGGAAGTTTCGTCTTAATCGCCTGGCCGAGAGAAAACAGAGGGAGAGAAGATGGAGGAGTGGAAACCTTCACGTAGGAGGTAAGGGAAGGCTTGCCTTCTTCAACAAGACATTGCCATTTGGCACTTATCCATTGGTTTGCTTCCACCTACCTTAATTACTTCCACATTTACCCTTCCATTATCTTTTAACCTAATTGATTGTTTTGGTTAGTTGGAAATTAGTTTGGTTCTCCCTTAACATTCCACCATTTCAACCAAAACATACATTGTATTATATTATTTAAAATACGATTCGGGGAGACGGTTACGTGGCAAAAATGCCGGGTGTTACATTCCACCCATCTTAACAGAAATTTTGTCCTCAAAATTTGCCTAAGCAAAGAGATCCGGATATTGGGCTCTAACATCTTCTTGCCTTTCCCATGTGGCTTCCTCCACGTTATGATTGCGCCACAAAACTTTCACTAATGGGACTACCTTGTTGCGCAACACCTTAAGTGAAGTATCCAATATCTGTATGGGCCTTTCTTCATATGTCAGCGTCGGCATGATATCAAAGTCCACCTGCTTCACGATCTGAGTAGGATCTCGCACACATTTTCTCAGCATCGAAACATGGAAGACATTGTGAACACCATCCATTGACGCTGGTAGCTGCAGTCTGTAGGCCATGCTTCCCACACGCTTTATGATGGGAAAAGGCCCAATAAACCTTGGGCTTAGCTTCCCTTTCTTGCCAAACCTCATCACGCCTTTGAAAGGTGATACCTTCAAAAACACTTCATCACCCTCAGCAAACTCTAAATCCCTTCTTCTATGGTCTGCGTAACTCTTTTGTCGATCCTGAGCAGTCTTTATTCGTTGTTTGATAGCAGCTATCACTTCGGACATTTGCTGCAATATCTCAGGACCAATAAGCTTAGTTTCTCCGACCTCATCCCAACATAACGGGGATCTACACTTCCTGCCGTAAAGTGCTTCATATGGAGCCATACCAATTGTAGCCTGATAGCTATTGTTGTATGCAAACTCCACAAGTGGTAAATATCTACTCCAAGGAGCATGAAGTTCCAGCACGCACGCTCTTAACATATCCTCCAAGGTCTGAATCTTTCTCTCAGATTGCCCATCTGTCTGTGGATGAAATGCCGTGCTGAAGTCCAATCTAGTGCCCAAGGAGCTTTGCAGACTTTTCCAAAATCTGGAAGTGAATCTGGGATCACGGTCTGAGACGATTGATACAGGAATGCCATGCAGCTTAATAATCTCACTAATATACAGCTCGGCATACTGATCCATGGTGAACGTCGTCTTCACAGGTAGAAAATGGGCCGACTTCGTTAATCTGTCCACTATGACCCAAATGCTATTATGGCCTTTAACTGTTCTTGGCAGACCAACAACGAAGTCCATTGTAACGTTCTCCCATTTCCATTCAGGAATCGGAAGAGGTTGAAGCGTTCCACTTGGTCGTTGATGTTCAGCTTTGACCTGTTGGCATATCATACAAGACTCCACATATTTTGCCACTTCATTCTTCATATTCGGCCACCAGAAGTGAAGTTTCAAATCCTTGTACATCTTCGTGCTTCCAGGATGCACAGAGAAAGGAGATGAGTGGGCTTCCGATAAGATGTGCTTCCGTAGCTCTTCGTCTTTCGGAACATACCATCTGTTTTTGAACTTTAGAACTCCATCTCCCGAATAACTGAAATCGGAAGAAGCCATTGGTACTTTGCTCACCATATCAGCCATCTCTTTTGAATTGGTCTTCTGAGCTTCTTTAATTCGGTCCAGGACGGTGGGTCGTAGCGTCAAATCTGCTAGTATGGCCGATAGCCCAGAAACCATCTCCATATCGAACTTCTGTATCTCCGTCCTCAAAGGCATTGATACGGCCGACATAACTGGTTGCATGGTAGCTGGCATCCTGCTCAGTGCATCAGCTACCACATTAGCTTTTCCAGGATGGTATTTGATCTCAACATCGTAATCTTTCACAAATTCTAACCACCGCCTTTGTCTCATATTCAACTTTTTCTGAGTAAAGAGGTACTTCAAACTCTTGTGGTCAGAAAACACCTCACATGACTGTCCATATAGGTGGTGTCTCCATACTTTCAGCGCAAATACAACTGCCGCTAACTCAAGGTCGTGAGTAGGGTAGTTTTGTTCATGGTTCTTCAACTGTCTTGATGCGTATGCTACCACTTTACCCTCTTGCATCAATACGCATCCCAGGCCAATCCTTGACGCATCACAGTATACGCTGAATTTGCCATCTTCAACTGGCAATACTAACAGAGGAGCAGTGATTAATTTCTGCTTAAGTGTCTGAAAGCTCTCCTCACATGCTTCAGACCACTTGAACTTGATTTCCTTCCTTATTAAGCTGGTCATAGGCTTCGCGATCACAGAAAACCCCTTGATGAATTTCCTGTAATAACCAGCTAGCCCGATAAAGCTTCGTACTTCACTTGCATTTCTCGGCCTGGGCCAATCCCTCACGGCCTGAATCTTGGCCGGGTCCACAGATACTCCTTCAGCAGACACCACGTGGCCCAAGAAATTAATCTTGTTTAACCAGAACTCACACTTTGACAGCTTGGCATATAATTGATGTTGCTTTAGGATTGACAGTACCATAGCCAAGTGTTTCTCATGTTCGGCTTCACTTCTAGAATACACTAGGATGTCGTCGATAAATACGATCACAAATTTATCTAGAAAGTCCTGGAATATTCTGTTCATCAAGTCCATAAATGCTGCCGGAGCATTAGTCAACCCGAACGACATCACCAAGAACTCGTAGTGTCCGTACCGGGTTCTGAAGGCAGTCTTTGGAATATCCTCAGCTCTGACCTTCAACTGGTAATAGCCGGAGCGTAAGTCAATCTTAGAAAATACCCGAGCCCCCTGTAGCTGATCAAACAAATCGTCAATTCTTGGCAACGGGTACTTATTCTTGATAGTCAACTTGTTCAGCTCACGGTAGTCAATACACATCCGTAGGGACCCATCCTTCTTCTTGACAAACAAGACGGGAGCACCCCACGGAGAGAAACTAGGGCGCACAAAGCCCTTGTCCATTAATTCTTTCAACTGAGCCTTCAACTCCTTCAGTTCAATTGGTGCCATACGGTACGGATTCTTCGATACTGGTTCCGCACCAGGATACACATCGATTTCAAACTCGATGTCACGATCAGGTGGCAAGCCCGGTAAGTCATCTAAGAAAACCTCTGAGAAGTCCCGGACTACCGGAATGTTTTGAAGTTCCACCTCATTTTGCCTTTGAACATCCACAACATGGGCAAGAAATCCGATGCATCCTGACTTCATCAGTCGTTGAGCTTTCAAGGAAGATATCACAGGCATACGGTGTTTCTTCGGTAGTGCCTGATAAGAGAATTCTACTTCATTTGGGCGCTTAAATGACACAAGCCCGGACCTACAGTTGATGGTGGCATGATGTCTAAACAGCCTGTCCATCCCCAGAATGACATCGTACCCTTTCATACCGATAACGATAAGATCGGCATAAAATTTCTGGTCTCCTATTGACACTATATCACCCCTTACAACCAGCTCGGAGTGCATAAACTCTCCGGACGGTAGCATAACGCTGTAAGGCTGATCTGACGACGTACCACAAAATTTTTGTCTAACTACGAAGTCTATTGCCACGAACGAATGTGTGGCCCCCGTGTCCCATAAGGCATAAGCAGGCACATTACATACTAATATTGTACCTGTAATTGCTGTGTGCTGATCAGCATTATCGACGTCCTCCATCATTGCAAACACTCTAGGCATAGCACCAACCGGCCTTGTGTCAGGCACCGGACAATTCCGGACTTGATGGCCTTCTTTACCACACCAGAAACATTGACCAGTAAAGAGCCTGCAGTCTCCTGTATGATTCTTCTGGCAACGTGGGCAGACAGGAGGCTAAGGAGCTCCCATGGTCTCTTCCCTTTGTCCTGGTAAGTAAGGGTCTCATTGGGCCTTTTAATGCCCCTGTTCTGTTGCTGTTGAGGATGTACATTCTGAATCTTTTGTTGTTGTTGTTGAGGAGTATTTCTTATAATTCCTCTCGGTGGTTCTCTCTGTCTCTGGGACTTTATTTCTAAAGCCTCCAGTTGATAAGCCTTGGCCACCACTTTCACATATGGTGCCTCATCAAAACCTCCAGTCGTGATTCCTCGAAGAAGGTCCATCTTTAAACCTTGAATAAACTGGTGCACCTTGTTCTCATCAGTGGCCACCATGTGTGTTGCATATCGGGATAGCGACTCAAATTTCTGAACATACTCGGCCACAGAACCATACTGTCGCAGCCGAGAAAATTCAAGTAACTTCTCCTTTCTCACTCCTCGGTCAAAGTACTTATCGTAGAAAATTCCCTTGAACCCTTCCCAGCTCAATGCCACTGTAGACGACTGTACTGCATCCCACCAGAATCCAGCACTTTCAGTGAGATGGAACGTGGCACAAGTAACCTTCTTGTTGTCTTCTACTTCTGCATAACTGAACATCTTCTCCATAGTTCGAATCCAGGTTTCAGCACGGGTCGGGTCTGTAGACAGTCCATCAAATGAAGGCGGCTGAAGTCGCCGAAATCTATCTCCACTGTTATCACGTGAAGCATTCCCATGATTATTGTTATTGTTCCCGCCATCTTCTCTGGCCATCATACGTTCCACCATGCGGGATTGTACTCCCACCAGCTCAGTTAATCTGTCAATGGCCCGAGAACTTTCACTTGACTCTTTCTGATGTCCTCTCACCATTTCTAAGGAACCCTATAAACAGAATAACCTAATTTAATAAACAGAACTTTGACAGGAATTTAAACACTTACAGTTGGTGGAGCGATCTCACGTGGCGGGTTGCGCAGTCAGACATTTCACAGAATCGGTTTTAAAACCTTGTCTCTCTGATACCATAGCTGTGACAGCCCGAAACCGAAACCCGATCGGGGTCCGGGATCGAAGCCGTCACTCCGGGACATTTGCAGAAAACGGGCACATATATATATTTTTTTTAAACTTTATACTTTTAAAACCTTAACAGAGAGTATAAACCTTTTCTGAAAGTGAAACTGGAAAACACATTTAAGCTGGATGTGAATAATGGATAATGAGAATAAGACAAAAAGTGAACAGTGACCGGATGACTAAAAGTGTGAACAGTGATCGGATTGGTTAAAAATGTGAACAGTGACCGGATGACTAAAAATGTGAACAGGGTTCAGCGGTAGAGACTGGATAAAACTGGGCAGAAGAGGTGGTGACGTCAACCAGAAGACGAGTGACGTCAAGCGGAAGACACAGACGGTAACTGAGATCAGATGGGGAGATGACGTCAGCCGGAAGATGGATGACGTCAACCGGAAGATATAAGCATTATACTGGCGGAAAACTGGGATGACGTCAGCCGGAAGACATATTTACACTGAGCGGAAGACTTCGGTGACGTCAACCGGAAGACGGGGTTTTAAACTGGGCGGATGACTGAATTGACTGGGGCGAATGACTAAATTGACTTTGACTGGGCGGATGACTGAATTGACTTTGACTGGGCGGATGACTGAATCGACTTTGACTGGGCGGATGACTGAATTGACTTTGACTGGGCGGATGACTAAGGCATATAACTGGGCGGATGACTGGATTGACAACATTTAACAGGATGACATATCAACCGAAGACATAACAACAGAAGGCATAAAACTTCAAAATTTATTAAAAACCCGATTTCAAAACACAGTTTTAAAACAACATATTCGACAACATGACAGACAACATGACAAAGGTTCGAGAAAACAAACTGCATGGATAGCTCTAAAACCAGAAACTATCCATGCGCAGACTAACGGAAAATATTCCAAACAATTCCAGAATACTTCAGAACGAAATTCAACTGTCAAATACAGAGGTTTGGAATATCAATACAGATTTCCAAAAGTTTTACAGAAACTTGACATACATTTCAAGTTCACCAAAACAGAAGTTTTAAAACAAAACACAAAGTCTATACAGGACTCGGCTTAACTTTCAAAAATACACGCTCACAGGAATACATCTTGTCTGACTGCAGCAACCATCCCGTGAGCTCCTCCCTCCAACTACATCAACTCGTCAGTTTGAGGATCAAGCTCCTCATCTGGAAAATCCATACCTACAACAGGAGTTCAACTATGAGCCTAGAGCTCAATAAGAACATGAAATGAAATGCAGTGATGCATGGACTTTTGAAATACGTGAACATTACATTACTTAACATTGCGTTTCACTGGACAGGAAAGGTATAAGTGGGAGAAGGAGCTGGCGCAACAGGATGTACATGCCACTTTCAGGACATAACAGGAGTACTTGACAGGATGCCAGTCCTCGTCCACACTTAACCATACATTTTTTTTACAGGATTTTATCTTACTTACTTCAAAACCGGTGCTGAAAACATTTGCATGATTTTACAGGAAACGTGTATGCATGAATAAGTGAAATGCTTAAACTTAACATTCACAGATGACAGAATGAATACAACAGGAAACAGAATATAACGGAAACACGTTTAACTTAAAACATAACCTAAAACCTATCTACCCGAACCAGACCTTAGTACCTCCGAGTTGTAGGGCCTTAAGGGCCAACGTAGATGCATGAACTTACCTGCTACCCGCGATGCAGCAAGCTGGAATGCTTCGGGGATGCTCGAACCTGTACATGCACGTTCAGAAAATAAACAAACAGCAAATGCTAACTAGAATTATGTTGAATATGCAGCAACGTATTTCAACTCCTTAGAAAACAAAACGATGTGTTTTCATCCAAAAGCAGCGAGTTTTACCAAAATATCACAACCCTAACTTCAACCAAAACTCGCTTTTAACTTATCCAAAACGTTAGCTTTAACAGATGTCTACCTTTGCTGAGAAAACCGGAAAAATGCTAGAGAAACTAGGCGTGGAAGTTTCGTCTTAATCGCCTGGCCGAGAGAAAACAGAGGGAGAGAAGATGGAGGAGTGGAAACCTTCACGTAGGAGGTAAGGGAAGGCTTGCCTTCTTCAACAAGACATTGCCATTTGGCACTTATCCATTGGTTTGCTTCCACCTACCTTAATTACTTCCACATTTACCCTTCCATTATCTTTTAACCTAATTGATTATTTTGGTTAGTTGGAAATTAGTTTGGTTCTCCCTTAACATTCCACCATTTCAACCAAAACATACATTGTATTATATTATTTAAAATACGATTCGGGGAGACGGTTACGTGGCAAAAATGCCGGGTGTTACAACTAGTTTTAAACGTTTTAGTCGTATGCCCTACATCACAAAACATAGTATATAAAATATTTTTTTTTATATTAATTTATTATTAATTTTGATATTTGAACTGAACATACATATTTAGGTATTGACATAAAATGATATAAAGATAAAAATGGCAGAACATCTGTATGTGCATGAATCTAATAGAATTAACAGAAAGTGTGTGATAATAAAACATGATGATAATGAGATGACTAAGTTTGAACGAAAATGAGATGGAAAAACTTGAACGAAAATGAGATGAATAAGCCTAAACGAAGATTGGAAAATAAGTTCTAACTAGTATGTAACTATTAAGATAGAATTAACGAAAATATGTGATGACTAATGAAAGTCTGAACGAGTTTGGAGAATGAGTTCTAACCAGTATGTAATGATTAAGTCTGGATTTGGTAACACATGATGTTAATTTTTACATTCACTTGTTTTTAATGGTTGAGATTATTTTTCATTAGTAGTTTTGTAATGTAGGTACATTTGTATAAAGAAGCATGTAGCTGATCAAGAATCTTCCTACTGAGGGCGAGTATACTGATAAGGTGACTAATGATCAAATAGTATAAAACAAATAATTGAAACAAATATTTACGTAAAGGATACTATTATTTTAATTTGAATAGATAGTTTATCTTTTGTATTATGAGGATGTATTATTGATATTAATATGACTAGCTAATTGGTTTATTCGTGTATCATGCTTTGAGGATTTAGTTAGATTTAAAAATTGTGAATTTAATTAACATTAAATTTAATGTTTTTGTTTTATGTAATATTTAATTTGGAGTATTTGAGAATTTAGACATTACATTGTTATGATATTTCATATAATTAATCCTTTGGCTTAAATGCAAAAAAAAGCTCGAAGTATAGGAAATGTGCAAAAAAAAGCCTCAAGTATTAAAAGTGCAGAATAAAGCTCTGCGGGGGACCGTTCACCCCCTGCAGAGGGTGGGGCGGGTACCCGCCTCCTCACGCGGGTACCCGCCTCATGCGGGGGGTCACGCGGGTACCCGCCGACCATCCGCGTCCTCATTTAGTTGTCATTAAAAGTATTTTTTAAAAAAAATACTAAACGATATGAAATTTACTTAAAATTTTTATCACATGTTCTCCATATTATGAAAAGATAATCTGAAATTGTTCGTGATTTTCTAACACTTGTACGATTTATTGTAATTTTATTTATTTATTTTATAAATTAATTATAATAAATCATGCAAGTGTTAGAAAATCACAAAAAAATTTAGATTATTTTCTCATGTTAAAGACAACATGTAGTAAAAATGTCAAGTAAAATAAATATCGTTTGATATATTTCTTAAAATTAATCTTAGTTTCTTCTTTACTTTATACATTAATTTTGAAAAACTATCAAACGATATTAATTTTACTTAAAATTTTTACTACATGTTGTCTTTAACATGAGAAAATGATCTAAATTTTTTTGTAATTTTCTAACACTTGCATGATTTATTATAATTAATTTATAAAATAAGTAAATAAAATTACAATAAATCGTACAAGTGTTAGAAAATCACGAAAAATTTCAGATTATTTTTTCATAATATGGAGAATATGTGATAAAAATTTTAAGTAAATTGCATATCGTTTAGTATTTTTTTAAAAAAAAAAATTTAATGACAACTAAATGAGAACGCGGGGGGTCGGCGGGTACCCGCGTGACCCCCCGCGTGAGGCGGGTACCCGCGTGAGGAAGCGGGTACCCGCCCCACCCTCTTCGGGGGGTGAACGGTCCCCCGCAGAGCTTTATTCTGTACTTTTAATACTTGAGGCTTTTTTTTGCACATTTCCCATACTTCGAGTTTTTTTTTGCATTTAAGCCAAATCATTTTGACTTACAAGGTAGAACTAGATATATTTGGAATCTAATAAATGTAGTTAATGATATTCATATATTTGAATGAATGGTGATTGAGGATGTATTGATGTTAATGTATTTGTTCAATTATAATAAATATTGTTAAAATTATTAAATACATTTAAAACTTCTGCATAAAATATTGATTGAAGATTTTATGAATAGTAAAATTAAGGTTTAGAAATGACCTAATAATCAAGTATGATTCAAGGATCGAATTGGAAAAAAGAAAATTTATTAGGGTTTGAAATTTAGAAAAATTGAATTTAAAGTCGTTACCGTCTTAGAGTGCTTCGATATTTCACATATAAAATTAAAAAAAAAAAAAAGAGAGAAATTATGGGATAGTTTTAATTACACGTGGCAAGTTATTTCCACGTTGCGAGCTATGATTCGTTGTGATAAGAATAGTGACATGCCGCCAACGCTCGTGAAGGTACGACATGTAGATGACATTACATTTTCCGTTTCGCAGAGCTACGTGTAGTCAAATTTCTTGTTGATTTGTATTCTCGTCGCCCGGACTGATTTTCCTCTTCCTCGCTCTGGTTGGCCATCCAAGCGGCGTTACTGTCTGATGTTTCCTGCGGATTTTGTGGGGATTAATTTATGACTTGCACTGAAGCAAATTTCAGAAATTTTACAGCATGAGGAAGAGAGATTTGGCAATTTTAATGCTCTCGGCCTTTGCTATTTTCTTCTCCCTTCAGGTTCCTCAGCTCTATTGACTCCTTTCTGCTCTTTCTTCTAGCTTAATGCTTTTAGAAAACTTAATTTGTCCGCAGTGATTTCAGTTTTTTCTTAGTTGCTTGTGTTTTTGGAGAATCAACTTCCATTTTAGTTGACTTTATGGTTTCTATGTGGATGCTGATTGATTTATTGGGTTTCTAAGTTTTAAGAGTCTTGTTTTATCTCACTATTTTCCTAGTCATTTTTAACTATCATGTCTATTAATGGTTTTGCTTATGCTTTTAGCAAGTGTGGTTGCCAACACCATCTTTTGTTATTTTTGCTTTTTTATGTTTATTACATTCCCAAACAAACTTACGATCGTGTTTTTTGTTTGTCAATTGTGTGAATCTTGATTCTCAATTATTTGTTATCTTCTATTAGTATGTTTTAGATCCGCAGTCTTAGATATTGTTTGGGATATGCTATAGAAGAAAAAAAATTCCTGGCAGAAGAGAAAATTTCACTATCAGAAAATAGGTACAAGAGTATTGCGACTCAAACATACATTTATAACATTTTATCAGGATCCAAAATTAAGGTTCCCAATGCAACCCCAGCTGACTCAACTTAAATAGAATTCGTGTCACACTGAATTTTAATAATTTTCACATTGACACAAATTACATTGTACAAAATATATCTACAAAACTTCAACAAGAAAATGACATCCTATTTGATGAATGCCTCTAAAAGTAAAATCAACAACTAATACTAACCAAACTCAAATAATGCTTAAACTTGGGTGTAGGTAGCGTTTTAGTCATCATCTCAGTAGGATTATCATAAGTATTAATTTACTTATAGTAAAATTACCACGAGTAATCATTTCATGAATAAAATGATAACGAATATTGATGTGTTTCGTATTTTCATTAAATATCTGATCTTTAGTGAGAAAAATAACATTCTGATTACTGCAAAAAAACTATAACAATATGAAAATCTTCACTAAGCTCACAAAATAACTTTTTCAACTATATAGTTTCCTTCTAATTCTTTGTAGTACTCATATATTATGCTTCGTCAGGAGATAATACAACAATATCATGTAAGGTATTGCAGTTAATGACACAACTCTCAACTGTAAAGACATACCATGTAAGAGACCTCTTTTTATAAATGTTTCCTACATAATCAAAATCAACGTACTTTGAATCTGTAGATCTTCCAAATTGAAAACAAATATCACTAGTCTCAGGTACATATTTGAGAATTCAATGAAATTTTTTTGGTGTTCCTTGGTTTTTCAATGTATCTACCAGCCACACCGACTCCATGATATAAATTTGAACCCGTTAAAACTGTAACATACATGAGCGATCTCGCGAAACTCAAATACAGTACTCATGATATATAATTAATTTCATCATTTGATTGCGGACATAAGGTATATGAAAGCTTGAAATTAGCTACTTATGGTGTACTAGCTAGTTTATCCTTATTCATGTTAAACTTGTGGAGAACTTTCTAAATGTGCCACATTTGACTTAAGTACAATTTATCAGCATTTTGATCTCTTTGAATCTCTATACGAAGTATTTTCTTTCATTTCAAATTCTTTAATAAGCTGCAGTTTGACTCTTTTAATTTCTTTTTTATCTTTAAATGCTATCAACATATCATTTATGTATAGCATCAGATAAACAACTGAATCATTGTCATTCTTCTTGATGTAGACACAACTTTCATAATTGCTCATTCTACAAGTTTGAACAAACATAAATGAGTCGAACCCTTTATACTATTGTTTGGACGACTGTTTAAGAACATAAAGAAACTTTATTAAGCTTTTAGTCGCTTATCCTTTATTTATTTGTCATTAGCTCGATTATGATTTGTTTACCTTAACTATCGTTTTCTTATTCATTCATAAGTTCTATTTTGACCAAATTTTTTAGTTGGGTTGACTCTTTAACTTTTGTTTGGAATTAAATTTTTCCGTGAAGAACAAATGTATCACTTTTCAATGTCAAAGTCTAAGAAAATGTAAAATCTCCTGTTTTTGTAAATAAATAATTTCAAGGTAATTTTTTGAGTTTATCGAAGTTAATTTATCATGTGGTTGACTTCAAATTTCGGACTTAATGACAATGTAAAATGGGTAAAAAATCTAAAATAATGCTCGGTAAATCAAATTACTCAACGTTATTGACGTGCTTCAACCTATGACAACTCATGTTGTGATAACCCGGATGTGTACGTAGGAGGACGACTGCGGGGCAATAAAGAGGGGTCGTCACAATCTCACATCGCTTGAGAAAGTATATGGAAATGAAACATATGTAAGGAAACCCTCTCAAGATAGTAAGACGCGTTTTGTAGCATAATTGACAACGGATTCCATAAGAACTCTAAAGTTAAAAGTGCTTCTGTGAGAGTAGTACCAGGTTGGATGACCGACTGGGAAGTCTTCGCCAAACAAAGTCGTGAGAGGAGGATATTGGGCTGCGGCCCAATCCCTAGAGCGGACAATATCTTACTGGGAAAAGAGGTCGTTACATGGCTCTTTTAAGTTTCTCACTAAAACATGCAAGTGGTTTTCCCTCTTGCATGAGCAATGCTCCGATCCCCAACCTGGAGGCATCACATTCAATCTCAAAAACTTTATCGAAATCGAAGAGCATAAGAACGGGTGCATGACATAATTTCTCCTTTATCGACTCAAAGCTTTGTTGGCAAGCTTGAATCCATTGAAACTCCTTTCCTTTCTTGGTACAATCGATAATAGGGGCCATAATCGAGCTAAAATGCTTGATGAACCTCTGATAGAAGGATGCTAATCCATAGAAACTCCGCACTTCTGAAATCTCCTTAGGAATTGGCCAATCCTTGATGACTTCCATTTCAGACTCATCCACCTCCATACTATTCTTGGTGATGATGAAACCAAGAAAATACACCATCTCTTGAGCAAAAGAACATTTCTTGAGATTCTCAAAAAGTCTAAGAGTTTCAAATAGGCGTCTAAGGTGTTCTAAGTGGGATGAAAAGTCCGAACTATACACCAAAATGTCATCGAAGTAGACCACTATAAACTTGTCCAAAAACTACTTGAGAACATAGTGCATAAGTCTCATAAAGGTGTTAGGAGTATTGGAAAGGCTGAAAGGCATCACCAGCCACTTAAAAAGCACATACTTGGTCTTGAAAGCCGTATTTCATTCATCTCATTTCTTCACTCGCATTTGGTGGTAGCCATTTTTCAAGTCCACCTTGGAAAAATAGGAGGCTCCGCTAAGCTCATCTAGCATATCTTTGAGCCTCATAATAAGAAATTGATACTTAATGGTGATTTGGTTGATGTCTCGGCTATCCACACACATTCTTATTGAACTATCATTCTTTGGTACTAGAAGGGTAGTTACGGCAGACAAGCTTATTGATTCCTTAATGCAACCCTTCTCTACCAACTCTTCCACTTGACTTTGCAACTCCTTAGTTTCCTCCGGATTCATTTTATAAGCGAGGCAGTTTAGAAGCACAACTCCCGGTTATAGATCAATTTGGTGCTCAATACCCTGAAGTGGTGGTTGTCCTTGTGGTAACTCTTCCGAAAAACACATCTTCAAATTGATTCAAGAGAGCTCTAACTTCCATGCAAAGTTCTCCTAGCTCTTCCATACTTTCTCGAAACAATATAAGAATGAGAGGCACTCCCTATAAGAACGACTTCTTCAATTCCTTCTTGAACATGAAAAGATTAGACTTATCTTTTCCTTTCCTCCTCACTTCTTCATCTTTGGTCACTTGTTCTAGCTTGAGTGGGGCTAGCTTAATCAATTTTCCCCTGAATTTCAAAGAGTAGAAATTGGAGTACCCATCATGAGTGACTATCCTATCAAATTGCCACGGTCTTCCCAATAAAAGGTGGCTAACACTCATAGGCACATCACATAGCACCTTATTTTTATCACCCCAATGAAAAATTCTAAGCACACTTGTTTGGAAACTTTGACGTCATTCCGATCATTCAACCACCTAGCTTGGATGTGTAGTGGTCTCCAACCCAAGCTTGTCCACTAACTCAATAGAAGCCACATTGGGGCAACTCCTCCCATCGATGAAGAGAGAGCAAACCTTCTCCTTGATCAAACACTGGCTATGGAGGATATTCTTCCGTTGACAATCCTCATCATTGGCCTTGAACATGAGAGCTCTTCGGATAACCATCAAGAGCGACCCTTCTTGTGCATGAACAACCTCTTATTGATTCTCAAGGTCCTCACTAGAACCTCCATCTTGCTCATCCACGCTTACTACTTCACCGGTGCTTTCTTTAATAACTATTACTCTTCTATTGGGACATTGGGAAACAATGTGTCCCAATCCAAGACATTTAAAACACTTGATTTCTCTTGCTCTTGGCCGATTCGCATCTTCCACTATCCTTTTGTCTTCTACCTCTTTTGGAGGTCAATTCTTGGCAAAAGGCTTCTTGTCCTCCATCTTGGTTGGTGGCTTGAAAGAGTTATCAGTTTTAGGAGGAAACCGATTGTTAACTCTTTTGCCTTTCAACTTTCAAAGCAAGTTGTACCACCGCATCCATGGTGTCCACAATTTGTAGCTCTACAATGTCACTAATCTCTCTATGCAAACCCTTTATAAATCTTGCAATTACTTGCTCTTTGAGTTCCTCAATTCCACTCTTAATCTTGAGTGTCTCAAATGTTAGGATTAGACGCCCTAATCCATCTGTAACGAACGATTATGAAAACCCGAAAAAGAAAAACGAGAAAATATAATGGACACCGAATTTTACGTGAAAACTCTAGAAAGAGAAAAAACCACGTGCAGAGGAGAGAATCACTAATATCAAATTCGGTACAATGAGTTTTGCGACTCAAACATCAATATATAGAGAAAACGTAAAACCCTAATATTGATATACGGGCCCGACCCGGCCCAACTAGAATTCGGGTCATACCAAATTCTAACAAATTCCACCTTGACACGAATTCCACATGAGAGATCCAGCGAGCTACTCGGCCCAATCCAAAGCGAATCCAAAACACTGAACTCTCACAATCTCCACCTTTAACGAAATTTCGGTGCAAGGAAACAAATCTGCAAAACTCCATTAAAAAAGCTCCTCTACCACAAAGGCCCTAGATGGACCAACTGAGAATCCGATACCAATCAAGTTTAAGCCCCGCTTAAACTTGAGAGACTTACCTGAGAAGAAATCGCATCTCCTCCTCCATGGTATCACTGAACTATCAGGGTTGTCGCAACGAATTGCATCTGAACATATTGAAGACTCCACACAGGAATCGTTACCATCGAACACATTCAATACATAACCCACTGTTTCATCATATCGTCCCGGAGTTTTAACCTTCCGCATGGTTCTACCTTTGACGATATCATTTTGACGTGAATCTGAAACTGATGACTGAACATCTGTTGTAACGCCCCGAATTTAAAATTCCCAATTTGATTTCCCCAATTTGAAACCCTAATTTCAAAACCCTAAAATTTTTTTCCCAAATCATCTTATCAAATTAAATTCGAGCGTTAAAACTCTAATTTCATAATATTTAGAATTTCTTTTTAAATAATGACTAAACATTTAATGTGCGGAAACTTTAAAATTTAAACATAATTAAATGGGTAATCCTTGAAATAAAAACGTAAGTAATAATTCATAAAACTTTATAAAATCTAATAAAATTCAACAAAACTTATTCAAAGTTTTTTAACAATAAAACGTGAAATATCCTTGAAGACTTTAATCATACAACTTTTAAATTTCTTTTTTAAACCTTTTACTCCTCTGTATACTCATTTGCCTCTTGAGGGTTCTCGATCAGAGCCATTTCTTCCTCAGATAAAAATTCACCTACATCACAATTTATAAAATTGTGAGAAATAATCTCAGTAAGTGAGAATACGTGTAGTTGCAAAACATGTACTTTTACCGAATCCTGTTAACTGTTACATACTGGTTGGAACTCATTCCTGAACCATCTTTTAAGACTTAGCCATCATGGCTTCGTCATCTTTTACTTTTAATCAGGTGTTGCCACCTCTTTTACTTTTAAGCTCGTAGCTTTTCCGTCAATTTTATCATTTTCATACACATGCAAATGTCCTATAAATTTTATTTTTTAAAATTATTCTATAATAATGCCTAAATATAAGTGCTCACATATCAGATCGTGTAATAAAACAATTATACGAAAATGATATAATTTTATTGTGATGTAGGGCCGTAGCCAAAACAGTGGAAAATTTGTAATTTCACTTACCTGAAGTCCGAGCGAGTAGGTTATTGGGATTTTTCTGAAATTCCAAATAATTTCGTGACCCGTAGATCGGATGTGGTCGAATTAAATCACTTCGGATAACTTTTAGAAATTTCTACCTAAACAAAATATTAATATAAATTTCCCACTTTAATAAACCAATTTCATAAGAATTTAGGCAGAAATTCCTTACCGGTAAAATTTGAAATCGGTTCGAGTCGAATTTTGAGTCGAGTCAAATTTGGGTTCGGGTCGGTTCGGATGAACAGTGCCCGGTTGTGAACAGTGCCCGGTTGGGTTTGATTTTATTGTTCTGGTCTGGTTTGGTTTGAGTTGCCAAGAATTGGTTCGGTTCAGCTTAGGTTTAATGAACCGGTTTGTTTCAATTTTAAAAAAAATAAAACCCTTTTTCCTCTGTTCTTCTTCTTCTTTGCGATGGAGAACAGAAAGAAAAGGGAGAGAGCACAGAGAGAGGGAGGGCCGAAGCGAGGGGGAGAGCGTGAGACCGAGAGAGAGGGAGGTCGGAGCTCGGAGTTCCGCCGGTCGACGACGGAGGGTGCTCGGCCGAGTAGATTTTCGCCGGAGAGGAGTTCGGCCGAGAGAGGGGTTTTTCGTCGGAGTTTGGGGAGGCGATTTCCGGCGAGGTAAGAGCTCGATTTTTAGGTGTGAGTTTCCCTTTTCCCGAGCTTCTGAATTTATAGGGAAAGAGTTCAATTCCTAATAAAAAACGTCGATCGATTTTGTCAAAATTGTTCAGCAAGAAGAAAAATTTTCTTTCTTTTTGTCAAAAATGTTTGCTGCACGTTTTTGATGTGTTACAATCTACCCCCGTCAAAGAAATTTCGTCCTCGAAATTTAAAGAATTACATAAAAAGTTCAGGATAGATCTTTCTCGTTTCTTCTTCTTTTTCCCAGGTTGCTTCCTCCACGTTTTGATTCTTCCATAAAACTCTTACAAGTGAGATCTTCTTATTCCGTAGCTTCCTTTCTTCTGATTCCAGAATTTGCATTGGTCTCTCTTCGTAAGATAAGTTCGGGTTGAACACAAATTCTTCAGCTCTCATTGGTAAAACATGTGAGGGATTTGGAACGTATTTTCTCAGCATAGATATGTGAAACACATTGTGTACGTGCTTGAGTGACTCAAGCAAATTTAGTTTGTAAGCAACTTCTCCAATTCTTTTTGATATTTTATACGGGCCTATAAATCTTGGGCTCAACTTTCCTTTCTTCCCAAAACGCATCACACCTTTCATTGGTGAGACTTTTAAGAACACTTGATCTCCCACTACAAACTCCAAGTTTCTTCTTCTTCTATCAGCGTAGCTTTTCTGTCTACTCTGGGCCGTAAGAATTCTTTTTCTGATCAGGGCAACAATCTCCGCAGTCTGTCTCAAAATATCTGGCCCAACAAGTATGCCTTCACCTACTTCATCCCAATGCACTGGTGATCTGCACTTTCTACCGTATAAAGCTTCATAAGGCGCCATTCCAATTGAAGCCTGGTAACTATTATTGTAGGCGAACTCCACCAACGGCAGATTTTTACTTCAATTTCCTTGAAAGTCAATAGCACATGCCCGTAACATATCTTCTAAGGTTTGGATCGTCCTTTCTGATTGTCCATCTGTCTGAGGGTGAAAAGTTGTACTGAAGTTCAACTGAGTACCCATAGCTTTCTGCATACTCTTCCAGAATTTAGAGGTAAAACGTGTGTCACGATCAGACACGATAGAAATGGGTGTGCCATGAAGTCTGACAATCTCTTGAACATAGAGCTGAGCATACTGATCCATAGTATATGTAGTTCTTACAGGGAGAAAATGGGCCGACTTGGTCAATCGATCAACTATAACCCAAATAGAGTCGTGTCCTTTAACTGTCTTAGGAAGTCCTACCACAAAATCCATAGTGATATGCTCCCACTTTCACTGAGGCACCATGAGTGGTTGCAATGTACCAGCAGGTCGTTGATGTTCCGCTTTGACTTGCTGACAAGTGAGACATTTCTCAACAAATTTAGCTACATCCACTTTCAATCCACGCCACCAATAATGCTGCTTCAAATCTCGATACATTTTAGTTGCTCCAGGATGTACCGAGTAAGGGGTTGAATGTGCTTCCTCCAATATAACTCTTTTTAATTCAACATCATCTGGTATACACCATCTCTTTTTAAACTGGATAATTTCATCATCAGATATGAAAAATTCAGAAACTTTTCCGGCCTCTAATTCACCTTTCACCTTGCAAAGAAATGCATCACATGGTTGTTTATCCTTGATTTGCTTAAGCAAACTTGGCTGAAGCGTCATAGCAGACAATCTTTTTATTAACCCAAACGGTACAACTTCGATGTTAGATTTCTGCATCTCCTTAGTTAGCTGTTCTGGAATCAGCTGCAACGAAGAAACTTGAGACAATGCTCTTCTACTCAATGCATCAGCTACAACATTAGCTTTGCCAGGATGGTAAATCTCGCAGTCATAATCTTTTACCAATTCCAACCATCTGCGTTGTCTCATATTTAGATCCTTCTGAGTTAGAAAGTACTTTAGACTTTTATGGTCGGTATAAATTTCACACCTTTCTCCATATAGATAATGCCTCCAAATCTTTAATGCATGAACCACCGCTGCAAGCTCCAAATCATGAGTTGGGTAGTTCTTCTCGTGTTCTTTCAACTGTCTCAAGGCATAAGTTACTACTTTTCCTTCTTGCATGAGAACACATCCCAGTCCATACTTTGAAGCATCACTATACACCACAAATTTTCCTAATTCAGATGGTATAGTAAGTATAGGTGCTGAGATCAGTCTCTTCTTTAGCTCCTGAAAGCTTCGTTCGCATTCTTCAGTCCATAAATATTTGACACCTTTCTTGGTTAGCTTCGTAAGCGGGTTGGCTAAACTTGAGAATCTTTCTACGAATCTTCGATAATATCCCGCAAGACCAAGAAAACTCCTTATCTCAGCTGCGTTCTTTGGTTGAGGCCATTTACTAACAACTTCTATCTTCACTGGATCCACTGCTACACCATTCTTTGAAATAATATGGCCAAGGAAATTCACTTTCTCTATCCAAAATTCACACTTGGAGAATTTTGCATATAATTTCTCGTGCCTCAAAATTGATAAAACAATTCGCAGATGTCTTTCATGATCTTCCTTACTCTTCGAATAGATGAGAATATCGTCGATGAAAACAATTACGAATTCATTTAAGAATTTCTTGAATATTCGATTCATTAAATCCATAAAGGCGGCCGGAGCATTACTCAATCTAAAAGGCATAACTCGAAACTCATAGTGGCCGTATCTTGTCCGAAATGCTGTCTTGGATATGTCATCGTCTTTGATTCTTAGCTGATGGTAACCAGATCTAAGATCTATTTTTGAAAAGACTCCAGCACCTTTTAATTGGTCAAATAAGTCGTCGATTCTTGGGAGTGGGTACTTGTTCTTGATAGTGACTTTATTCAGTTCCCGATAATCAATACACATCCTCATAGATCCATCTTTCTTCTTCACGAATAATACAAGGGCTCCCCATGGCGAAAAACTTGGTCGAATAAATCATTTTTCTAGCAATTCGTCTAGTTGAACATTTAATTCCTTTAATTCAATTGGTGCCATTCTGTATGAAGCTTTAGAGATGGGTGTTGTTCCAGGTAGAATATCAATGCTGAATTCTACGTCTCTAGATGGTGGCAAACTTGCTAAATCATCTGGAAAAACATCCGGATATTCACAAACTATCATCACTTTATCTAGGGTCATTGCTTCCTCGGTTTGAGTGCACAAAACACTTGTCAAAAATGCAAAACATCCAGAATTCAATAACCTTTGTGCTCGCAAAGATGATATAATGGGAATTCTCGAACTTTTTTTTTTCGCCATGGAATAAGAATGGTTCCGCTTCAGGCACTTGAAATCTTACGATCTTCTTGCGACAATCAATAGTTGCATAGTGTTTGGTTAGCCAATCCATGCCGAGAATTATGTCATAATCTTGCATGGCCAAAATAGCTAGGTCTGCTTCCAATTCTCTATCTCCAATACGAACTTTGCATTCTTGAATAATAGAGTCGGCGGTCATTACTGCACCAGACGTTGTAGCTACTCCCAACTTATGTTCTAAAGGTTCTATTGCCATATTTAATTTCTTTGAATGAATAAGAGATATAAAAGAATGGGTTGCACCAGAATCAATTAAGATAAAGGAAGGTACTTCAGAAATTAGAAGCACACCTGTTATTACATCTGCATTATTTTCAGCTTCTTCTTTGGTCATAGTGAAAACTCGAGCGGCTGCTACTGGTTGATTCTGGTTATTTTTGGGGCAGTCCTTGATAAAATGTCCACGTTGACCACATTTAAAACAGGTATTGGTCTGAATGCGACACTCTCCAGAATGTGGCTTTTTGCAGGAGGGACATAAAGGCACAGTTGTCGTCATGGGTTCCCTCTTAACAACTTTAGAAGGTCCTCCAGCAAACTTAGAAGGTTCTCCAGTATGTCCATTGTTCATGGGTCGCTTGAATCCAATCAAATGTTGTTGTTGAACTTTATTTCGTACAGTATGAGTCGCATGACTATATCTCCTTCGAAATTCCTGGGCCTTGATGACATCCTTCTCTCCTTGCTCTGCAGATAATGCTTTCTCTACTACAAATGCAAACGAGGAGTTCTTGGAGGTTATGAGGCGGATGTCCTTGAGTATCTCTGCCCTCATTCCTTGGATGAATCTTTTTACCTTCATAGTCTCGTTACCAGCAATATGAGGGACATAACGAGATAATATCTCAAATTTGTGCAAATACTCCATTACGCTTCCGGTCTGCTTGAGAGCCATAAATTCTTCAGCCTTCGCGTCCATCATTGAGTCCGTAAAGTATTTCTCGTTAAATAACTCCTGAAATTTCTCCCAGGTCATGATAACGACTGAATGCATCGCCTTTACGGAATCCCACCAATAGCGTGCTTCCATTCGGAACATAGAAGACGCGCAATTGACTTTCTCTTCCTCCGAAATTTTGGCATGTTCAAAAATTTCAGTGATAGTCCTTATCCAATTATCTGCTGCTGCCATATCTGCCAAATTTCTATTAAAAATTGGAGGATTCAATTTTCGAAATCTATTAAAGTCAACGTCTGCAGGTTGAGGTCTATTAGGAATATGAGTTTGTGCATTAATTGCTTGAGTTGCTGCCGTAGCTGCTTGGGCTGCCGCATTAGCTGCTTGAGCTAACTGCTCCATCATTTCCATCATTCGATCAAGTACCATATCCCTATCATTTTCATTTCCATTTCCATTTCCTCTACGATTGGCCATAGTCTACATCACATGGACTTTAATTTAAGAAAGCTATCTTTATATACTATTTTACTTTGAAATATATTATAAAATTATCTAACATACTTTTATCAAAATATAACTTTTAATACAAACTTACTTGCTGATCGACAATCTTCCAGGTGCACATGAGCATACAGATCAGTTTACAGAATCATTTTATAAACTCAGTTTCTCTGATACCAAACTGTAACGCCCCGAATTTAAAATTCCCAATTTGATTTCCCCAATTTGAAACCCTAATTTCAAAACCCTAAATTTTTTTTTTCCAAATCATCTTATCAAATTAAATTCGAGCGTTAAAACTCTAATTTCATAATATTTAGAATTTCTTTTTAAATAATGACTAAACATTTAATGTGCGGAAACTTTAAAATTTAAACATAATTAAATGGGTAATCCTTGAAATAAAAACGTAAGTAATAATTCATAAAACTTTATAAAATCTAATAAAATTCAACAAAACTTATTCAAAGTTTTTTAACAATAAAACGTGAATTATCCTTGAAGACTTTAATCATACAACTTTTAAATTTCTTCTTTAAACCTTTTACTCCTCTGTATACTCATTTGCCTCTTGAGGGTTCTCGATCAGAGCCATTTCTTCCTCAGATAAAAATTCACCTACATCACAATTTATAAAACTGTGAGAAATAATCTCAGTAAGTGAGAATACGTGTATTTGCAAAACATGTACTTTTACCGAATCCTGTTAACTGTTACATACTGGTTGGAACTCATTCCTGAACCATCTTTTAAGACTTAGCCATCATGGCTTCGTCATCTTTTACTTTTAATCAGGTGTTGCCACCTCTTTTACTTTTAAGCTCGTAGCTTTTCCGTCAATTTCATCATTTTCATATACATGCAAATGTCCTATAAATTTTATCTTTTAAAATTATTCTATAATAATGCCTAAATATGAGTGCTCACATATCAAATCGTGTAATAAAACAATTATACGAAAATGATATAATTTTATTGTGATGTAGGGCCGTAGCCAAAACAGTGGAAAATTTGTAATTTTACTTACCTGAAGTCCGAGCGAGTAGGTTATTGGGATTTTTCTGAAATTCCAAATAATTTCGTGACCCGTAGATCGGATGTGGTCGAATTAAATCACTTCGGATAACTTTTAGAAATTTCTACCTAAACAAAATATTCATATAAATTTTCCACTTTAATAAACCAATTTCATAAGAATTTAGGAAGAAATTCCTTACCGGTAAAATCTGAAATCGGTTCGAGTCGAATTTTGAGTCGAGTCAAATTTGGGTTCGGGTCGGTTCGGATGAACAGTGCCCGGTTGTGAACAGTGCCCGGTTGGGTTTGATTTTACTGTTCTGGTCTGGTTTGGTTTGAGTTGCCAAGAATTGGTTCGGTTCGGCTTAGGTTTAATGAACCGATTTGGTTCAATTTTAAAAAAAATAAAACCCTTTTTCCTCTGTTCTTCTTCTTCTTTGCGATGGAGAACAGAAAGAAAAGGGAGAGAGCACAGAGAGAGGGAGGGTCGAAGCGAGGGGGAGAGCGTGAGACCGAGAGAGAGGGAGGTCGGAGCTCGGAGTTTCGCCGGTCGACGACGGAGGGTGCTCGGCCGAGGAGATTTTCGCCGGAGAGGAGTTCGGCCGAGAGAGGGGTTTTTTGTCGGAGTTTGGGGAGGCGATTTCCGGCGAGGTAAGAGCTCGATTTTTAGGTGTGAGTTTCCCTCTTCCTGAGCTTCTGAATTTATAGGGAAAGAGTTCAATTCCTAATAAAAAACGTCGATCGATTTTGTCAAAATTGTTCAGCGAGAAGAAAAATTTTCTTTCTTTTTGTCAAAAATGTTTGCTGCACGTTTTTGATGTGTTACAATCTACCCCCGTCAAAGAAATTTCGTCGTCGAAATTTAAAGAATTACATAAAAAGTTCAGGATAGATCTTTCTCATTTCTTCTTCTTTTTCCCAGGTTGCTTCCTTCACGTTTTGATTCTTCCATAAAACTCTTACAAGTGAGATCTTTTTATTCCGTAGCTTCCTTTCTTCTGATTCCAGAATTTGCATTGGTCTCTCTTCGTAAGATAAGTTCGGGTTGAACACAAATTCTTCAGCTCTCATTGGTAAAACATGCGAGGGATTTGGAACGTATTTTCTCAGCATAGATATGTGAAACACATTGTATACGTGCTTGAGTGACTCAAGAAAATTTAGTTTGTAAGCAACTTCTCCAATTCTTTTTGATATTTCATACGGGCCTATAAATCTTGGGCTCAACTTTCATTTCTTCCCAAAACGCATCACACCTTTCATTGGTGAGACTTTTAAGAACACTTGATCTCCCACTACAAACTCCAAGTTTCTTCTTCTTCTATCAGCGTAGTTTTTCTGTCTACTCTGGGCCGTAAGAATTCTTTTTCTGATTAGGGCAACAATCTCCGCAGTCTGTCTCAAAATATCTGGCCCAACAAGTATGCCTTCACCTACTTCATCCCAATGCACTGGTGATCTGCACTTTCTACCGTATAAAGCTTCATAAGGCGCCATTCCAATTGAAGCCTGGTAACTATTATTGTAGGCGAACTCCACCAACGGCAGATTTTTACTCCAATTTCCTTGAAAGTCAATAGCACATGCCCGTAACATATCTTCTAAGGTTTGGATCGTCCTTTCTGATTGTCCATCTGTCTGAGGGTGAAAAGCTGTACTGAAGTTCAACTGAGTACCCATAGCTTTCTGCATACTCTTCCAGAATTTAGAGGTAAAACGTGTATCACGATCAGACACGATAGAAATGGGTGTGCCATGAAGTCTGACAATCTCTCGAACATAGAGTCGAGCATACTGATCCATAGTATATGTAGTTCTTACAGGGAGAAAATGAGCCGACTTGGTCAATCGATCAACTATAACCCAAATAGAGTCGTGTCCTTTAACTGTCTTAGGAAGTCCTACCACAAAATCCATAGTGATATGCTCCCACTTCCACTGAGGCACTATGAGTGGTTGCAATGTACCAGCAGGTCGTTGATGTTCCGCTTTGACTTGCTGACAAGTGAGACATTTCTCAACAAATTTAGCTACATCCACTTTCAATCCACGCCACCAATAATGCTGCTTCAAATCTCGATACATTTTAGTTGCTCCAGGATGTACCGAGTAAGGGGTTGAATGTGCTTCCTCCAATATAACTCTTTTTAATTCAACATCATCTGGTATACACCATATCTTTTTAAACTGGATAATTCCATCATCAGATATGGAAAATTCAGAAACTTTTCCAGCCTCTAATTCACCTTTCACCTTGCAAAGAAATGCATCACATGGTTGTTTATCCTTGATTTGCTTAAGCAAACTTGGCTGAAGCGTCATAGCAGACAATCTTTTTATTAGCCCAAACGGTACAATTTCGATGTTAGATTTCTGCAAGAATATGATCTCTCACATTGGTGAATACCAGTTTAGTACTTCCAACTGAGTTACTAACTGTTGCCCTCATAGGTTCCTAACTATTAGGTAGAGACACCAACAAAAATAGGGCACGAACCTCATCCCCAAAATCAATATCCACAGATAGCAATTGATTCACAATCGTATTGAATTCATTCAGATGCGCTGCGATAGAAGTACCATCAATCATCTTCAGATTAAAGAGCTTCTTCATAAGAAATACCTTATTATTCGCAGATGGTTTCTCGTACATATCAGATAGAGCCTTCATCAGACTCGCGGTGGTCTTCTCCTTCACCACGTTGTGAGCAACGCTTTTGGCTAGCGTCAATCGGACGACTCTCAAAACCTGTCTATCAAGGATATTCCATTCACCGTCTTCCATCTTCTCTTGTTTCACACTCAAAGGAAGATGAAGTCTTTTCCCGTACAAGTAATCCTCGATTTGCATTCTCCAGAATGCAAAATATGTCCCATCGAATTTTCCAATAATGTATCATGTGCTATCTTCGCCTGACATCGTTATCAATAATCAATGCCCAAAACAGATATTTCCAAATCAATTATTCAACCCCAATAATCAATTCAAATATTCAGAATAAATCCTCCAAAATATTATGAACCAAAAGAACGCCCAACAAACAAATAATTTTCCGATTAATTATTCAACCCAATAATCAATCCAAGTCCGCCCAAAAAATTTCACAAATTCTGATATAATATCCACCCAAAAAATATCTCAGAAATTTCTCAATCAACCGAAATTATTCCACCCACAGATAATTTTCGATCAATTAATCTGCCCCAGATTAATTTCAGAATATTCAACCAAAAATCCCAAAATCAATCACAAAAAAAAAAAGAAAAAAAATTCCAGAATCAAAATGCTGGACGGTGGAGAACGACTGTTTGACAGAGAACAGAGAACTTCTTCTCCTTCGCAGACAATGGCGACAGCTTCGCGTGGGTTGCGGCTCGGGTAGAACAAAACAGAGAAGTTCTCTGTTCGCGATCGAGTATGGCGTGCGAGCAAGCCAACAGGCAGTGAGCAGTGGAGTGGCGACGGTCGGCGTGGTCTGTGGGGTCAGCGGCTAGGGTTTCTCTCTTCGCGCGGCGGTCAGCGGCGTCGAACGGTCTCTGTTCGGCGATGGTCGGCTGAGGCGGCGCTCTCTGTTCTTCAATGGCACGGCTGTCGGCTTCTCTGTTCTTCGCAGTGAAGAACAGAATAGAACAAGAAATCTTTTTTCTTTTTTTTTTTTATTTCCTTCAACAATTTCTTTTTCCTCTAAAATTACAATTTCAATTTCCAAAATTGCAAATCTTAAATCGATCGAAACCCTTCGAAGAATCAAATTCTGATTTTCGAAAAACACTTAAACTTGAAGCTCTGATACCAATGTTAGGTGATCTTGGGTCTTCTCAATCCCAAAAGCTAGCTCAAGAGATGAGACTTTCCCTCACACTTATAAATTGATCACCAACCCCTTCCACAACCGATGTGGGATATCCCAACAATCTCCCCCTTCACACATCGGGCCTTGGGTCTGAGAGACGACAACCAAGTTTCTCCCGATGGACTGAGATTTGTTGTAAACCTGGGATCTGATATCAGTTGTTAGGATTAGAGGCCCTAATCCACCAGTAATGAACGATCAAGAAAACCCGAAAAAGAAAAATGAGAAAATAATGGACACCAAATTTTACGTGGAAACCCTAGAAAAGGAAAAAATCACGTGCAGAGGAGAAAATCACTAATATCAAATTCGGTACAATGAGTTTTTCGATTCAAGCATCAATATATAGAGAAAATGTAAAACCCTAATATTGATATACGGGCCCGACCCGGCCCAACTAGAATTCGGGTCACACCAAATTCTAACACCAAATTCGGTTAAATACTCTTCAACCGATTTTGAACCTTGCTTCAAACTTTGCAATTGTAGAAATAATTCTTGTTTGTAGTGACTTGGTACAAATATCTTCCTCATAAAATATTTCATAACCCTCCAAGTCTCAATAGGGCATCTTCTTAACGTCTCTTTTGGGCTCTCAAGTTGTCCCACCATACGCTACCATACCCGGTCAATTCTAGTGATACTAGTTGTAATGTTACTTTATCAGAATAGTTGTAGTAATCAAACACCTTCTCCACCTAATCCAAGAAAGCATCCCCATTACAAGACCATTAAAGGAAGGGATAAATATCTTATATGACTCAAATCCTTGTTGGCACCACGCCTAGCATGTTGATTATTCAAGTCTTCATCCTCGGATTCGTCTACAAGAAAGTTTCCACAATTGTTTCTTCTTCTTGGGTCATCTTCTTCTAGGTAAAAGGGTTTGAGGACCTCTCACATGTTCATTCCTAATTTCCATTATCCATTGGCTTATGTTATCAAGTTTATGATTTAGCTCATCAATTTGTCCTTGGTAAGTAGTCTCATTAACAATCGGGTTAGGAGCCACGGGTGGTTGGTTACTAGTGTCTCGGTTTTGGTTAAGGGTAACACCACTTCTTGTCATTATTTAATCCTAACAAAATCACTTCAAAACACAACAAAATAAACAAGGACACAACAAGGCTCTGATACCAAATGACGAGCTTCAACCTATGGCAACTTGTGTGACAACACAAGCACTAGTTCCCATCGGATTTTCAATTGACAATCACCGAGGTTCCCCAGATTCCAACAGACAACAAGTAATGCAAAATAGGTCTAAATGCTCTGAAATTTTAACAGGAGGTAACCTGGAACGTGTGTGAAATACCCTTAAAATTTCAATGCAAAAATCATCGTGGTTGGAAAGTTATGCACAGACTAATTGGATTTGCTCAAACTGTCCGGAAAATTGCTAAGTTGGCTGAGAGAGGGTGAACTTTTGATCAGCATGACTTTTGTTGTATAGATCCAAATGGCTTGTAATTTTAACATGTCGTTACTTGGGTTGTGTATGAAAGACCCTAAAAATTTCAAGGGTTGATTCGTTGTGGACGAAAAGTTATGATAAGGGAAGACTTGCTGGTTCGGAAGGTGATAAAATGTGCACCTCTCGGGTTTATGGTCCTTCGAGGGGAAGAACACTCCAGCTTGCAATGAATGAGAGTTTCTACTATTTTGCTATGGATTCTACCCTCTAAGAAGGTAGAGAAAAGAGCAATAATAAGAGTTTCCAAGTATACTCACAAACTTAGAAGATAATGTTGTCTAAGGAGCTTAGATATGACTCATCGGCGCGATGAAATTAGAGACTCGAAGAGGCTCGATTTTTGGAAGGCAAGTTTCAGCTTTTCATTGAAAACAAAATGGCTGCTACAACAACTAAAGAGGGTTAAATACCTCCTCCAATTAAAATTAGGGTTCGGCTAAAAAAAAAGAGGAAGAAATGTCTAGAAGGTGTGCGCCCATTTGGCCACCTCATCGGTCGAGTACCTCCTCCTTCCATCTTTTCTGTCCCACGATTACATGTACTTTCTACTCTTCAAATGTAGCTCATTCTCCCTCCATGCATGTAATGTAAACATAGAAATAAACTAAGGAGTATTTGGAAAGAAAAGACAAAAACATGTTCAGCTACAACATTTGTCTAAAAGGAAACAAATTCCTTCTTCAACAATTGGTGTGGCCGAAAGTGGCTCCCAAGTTAGCACATGGAGAGGCTTCTCCAAGTCTAGGGTGCTTGGCTCACAATTCAAGTCTTTAAGATAGTCGTCCTTACAAAAAAAACAAACTCGTTAGAAAGAGGGTCGGCCGAGGACACAGCCTTGGCTTGAGATAGTGTCATTGGCCTCCTTGACATATCAGTTATATTGTCAATTATCTTTAAATTTCCATTGAATGAAGATTTATGATTTTATTTAACATATAGATGTGTATATATATATAAAGAAATAAAATTTCTCTTTTTATTTAAAGAGGGTTTCCTCGTTTTGTCGGCAAAGAAAGAAATAGGAAAGCAAAGAGGGAGAGTCATGAAGAAAGTGACTTCAGCGAGCAATATGTGTCACCAACGTCTCGATCTACGAGTTTTGTCAAAGGTCTTCAAGGGTTTGTTGATTCTTACTTTTGTTTCATTGGGTTTTAGTTATGTTTTGCTGTATTTTTGTTGTAATCCAGTTTTTAGGATGTAAACTTGAAATTATTAGTTGTTTGTTGGTAGTATTGAGCAATCTATACGTAATGCGGGGTAATATATTGACTAGAGGCAAAAATGGGTGGAATAGTGAGTTTCTTGACAAATTCCTTGTGAAAAATCATTCTATTTGACTTTTGACGCGTTTTCAATTGACTATGAGATTGGGTCGAGAATACATCCCAAGATGTCAGGCGGCTCGGGTGGGTCAACCTATCCTTGTGTGTCTGTTCAACCATTCAAGGCTCGATCGACGAACCTTTGTGAATGGGAAGGGCGACCATATGATGTCATTGGTAATTGTGCATTGTCATCGTGTCAACTGTGGTTGCGTGTAGTTGTTGGTTGATCGTGTGTCTTTGTCAAGTACATTGCAGTTGCCAGGTTGACTGTGGTCACATGTTCAGTCAACTTCTCCTCATCTTAGGTCGACCACTCAATAGTTTTTAGAGCAGTTGAATGTGGTTGCATTTTTCAGTGAACTACTCCTTATTTTAGTTCTTATTCTCGATATAAGACCTAACTATTATCTCTAGTGTTTTGCTAGGGATTCTATTGTTAGTATTGACGTCAATTCAGAGGAGTTTGTCGACTTTGAGCCTTCCCAGCGGTAAGACGACTCATTGCTATCGATGTATGAGTTTCTTTTACTATATTTGCACAATATGTCAATTTTTATGTATATGTATACTGATTACGCCCAAATTGTGCACTACTAAGCGGTCGGTTGCAGCACAGTTTCGGGCGGTCAATTCCACGAGGAGGTAGCTAAAAGCTTAATCAAGAACGATAAACCAAAATAAAGCAAGAAATACGTTAAAGTAAAAATAAATAAAAAGTGAACTTTGTGATTAAAATGAAGTAATTTAAAAGATATTATTTTTGTGTGGAAAAATCAATAGCAAAATGGGTAGCGGGGGTTCGAGAATCCATTAGTTGTTTAATCGCATCAATTTCAGGTTTGATTTTGGGGTAATATATGTATTCGAGTGATTTAAATTTAACTTAAAGAGCAATACGATTATTATTATTAGAAATCCAAAATTGACACTATGCTCGTGAGCTTATAATGGAGTAAAAGATTACTAATAAAATAATATGATAGATTTGTGTGCAAAATTAAATAAAGAAAGCATGATTGAAATTATATAAAATTAACACACAAAGATGAATATGGAATAATAAAGATTACTCTAATGTTTAAACATTGAAGAACAAAATAACCAAACCTTCATTGAATTGATAAACAAATAATTTCATCTCTAACATCGCTAATGTTTTTAGCTTAAAACACACATTATCATCACAAATTCTATAGAGAAAACATGATAATAAGTGAAAAACTAAGGAATTTTTTTCTGGAGCCCTATGTAGACCTATTTATAGTGCATAAAATATCCTAAAATAAAGAAGGAAATATTTTTGATTGGATTCTCGCGCTAATTTTTGGAGATTTGAGCACTAATTTATGGAGATTTTTGGAATAAAATCTGGTGTAAAATCCAGAGCGAGCTTGGAGAACAATTCACTTCAGATTCAGTCATAAGAGACACGCGACTTCATATCATTTGCGCTCAGAGAAAGAAAACTTTGCCACATGTCACTGTAATTTGAAATTCTATTCCCACGCTGAATGAAATGGGTCTTTGAATTGGACTTGTTGGTGTTCACGTGAGAGAATTGAACAAGGAGTTGCTGATTGAAACTTGGTTTCGACACGTGACATGTGATTTTGTTCCCTCTTGAGTTATGATTGCCATGAGCTCTGTGACATAGGGAGGAAATCAATTAAATACAATCCTTATTCTTTTTCAAAAGTTTTGAAAGAAAAAAAAAATTATTAAAACTAAATAAACTAAAATAAACTATTTCTACTATAAATAATAATCAATCAAAATTATAAAAAAAATTCATTTACATTTAAATAATTTTAATAAATATACACAATTAGGCTTAAATTAATAAATATAGAGCCACTTGTTTGTTGTGCACCTTCTATTGAGCGATATTACGTTCTCACATTAAGTGTTATATATGAATTTGGATAGCTTACAATGTCGTGTTCTTAAATGAAAATTTTTAAATTTAGTTAGGGTGTTTATCCATGTTACAACCATTGAGATTTACACCCTGTTGATTCTCAAACCAGAAAACAGCATAAAGATGAAGATGAAGGAGAGAAGGAGGAAGCGATGGCGGTAGATGAAAAAAGTGTTCTGTGTGTTGTTTGAATTTCAGAAAATGGATTGTACAAATATGATAAAAAATGTAATGATGACGGAAAAGATATTAGTTACAAAATAACTGAAATACTTAAAATTAAACTAAAAGCTCTAACTATATATGCTAATATCCCCCTTCAAGATCAAGGCGGTGGGCCGAAGATCTTGGAGAGAAAGTTGTTGAACAAGGCCGGAGGGAGAGGTTTGGTGAGAGCGTCGGCCAATTGATTTCTTGAAGGAGTGAATTTTACTAATAACCTCTTTTGAAGCACTTTTTCGCGAATGAAGTGGTAGTCAATCTCCACATGCTTGGATTTGGAATGGAGGACGGGGTTAGAGGCCAGATAAGTAGCACTGAGATTGTCACAGAGGATGAAGGGCGGGTCGGGGGGAGGAATACCGAGCTCCTGTAATAGAGACTGTATCCAAAGAAGCTCAGCCGCACCGTTTGCAACACTGCGGTACTCAGATTCCGTGCTGGATCGAGAGATGACTTTCTGTTTAGTAGAGGACCAGGACATGAGCTTCGGGCCGAGAAAGATATAGAAACCACTAGTGCTCTTGCGATCATCTGGGCAAGAGGCCCAATCGGCATCCGTGTAGCAAGTTAAGTGAACAGGGGCAGAAGGCCTAAAAGAGATGCCGAGAGAGAAGGTACATCTAAGATAGCGCAAGATGCGCTTGACGGCTTGCCAGTGAGCGTCGGACGGGGCATGCATAAACTGAGAGACTTTATTGACTGCAAAAGCGATATCAGGGCGGGTGAGACAGCAGTATTGCAAGCCACCAACGATGCTACGGTACAGAAAACCATCCTGAAGAGGAATGCCTGACTGTAGAGAGATGACGGGGCCAGCCACCATTGGAGTCGGGACCGGTTTGCACGAAGCCATATTGGCTCTGTGGAGAAGATCCATGAGATAGCGAGACTGAGAAAGATGCATAGCAGTAGATGTATGAGTAACAAAAATGCCCAGAAAATAAGATAGAGGCCCGAGATCCCGGACTTTGAACTGAGAATGCAGGTATATAAGGAGCTTCTCTAACAGAGCCAGGGAGTCGCTTGTCAAAATGATATCATCCACATACACGAGCATAATAATAACGGAAGATGATGTCCGACGAATAAAGAGGGAAGAATCAGACCGTGATGCGGAGAAACCCCAATTGAGTAAAGCAGTTTGGAGTTTGGTGTACCAGGCTCGGGGAAACTGCTTGAGACCATAGAGAGCTTTATGTAATAAGCAAACAGCAGACGGAGAGGAAGAATCAACAAAACCAGGGGGTTGTTGCATGTAGACCCTCTCAGTGAGATCACCGTGGAGAAAAGCATTGCTGATGTCGAGTTGTTTAATAGGCCATTGAGACGACACAGCTAAAGAAAGCACCAGACGGACAGAGGTGGGTTTGACCACTGGGCTGATGGTCTCCTCATAATCAACACCTTCAGTTTGATCATACCCTTTGGCAACGAGGCGAGCCTTATATCGAGAGATCGTGCCATCGGGATTGAGCTTGGTTTTGAAGACCCACTTGCAGCCTATGAGTTTGGCAACGCATGGAAGGGGAACCAAGGTCCAAGTATTGGTTTGCTGGAGGGGAGAAAATTCCTCGCGCATGGCAGCAAGCCATTGAGGACATTTGGCAGCTTGGCTAAAGGTGCGAGGTTCAGGTGCAGGCTCCAGAAGAAGAGCTTTAGGCTTAAAAACACCGGCTTTGGCTCTGGTGGTCATGGGGTGGGTATTTTGGGCAGATGGTGAGGGTAGGGTTATGGCAACGAGTGGAGAGGAGTGGGGCACAGTGGAGGGGCTCAGTAGAGAATGAGTAAGGATAGGAGAGGGAACAGGTATAAGAGAAAGAGAGGGAGATGAGGATGATGTAGGTACAGTGGAGTAATGAGGAGGAGGAACACAAGGGATAGAGAGTTCAAACGGTGAGGGGATGGAAAGGGATTTTGTGGCGGAGGCAAAAGGAAATTGAGACTCAACAAAGGTGACATGATGAGAGATATAAATTTTATTTGACTCGGGTTCAAGACAGAGATAGCCTTTGTGATGGGTACTAGGGCCGAGAAAGACACATGGACGAGAACGAGGTTGAAGTTTGTGGCGATTGAAC
Source organism: Begonia masoniana (assembly GCA_022432975.1). NCBI lineage: Eukaryota > Viridiplantae > Streptophyta > Magnoliopsida > Cucurbitales > Begoniaceae > Begonia > Begonia masoniana. The sequence continues at coordinate 41,187,615 of CM039508.1, read as the reverse complement.
GGACGAAGAAGAGGGAAACACAGACACCCAAAGGCATGAAGGGGCAAGTAATCAGGGACTTTATGTAATAGACATTCGGAGGGCGATTTGTGTTGGAGGACGGGAGTGGGAAGCAAATTGATTAAAGTGGCAACGTGAGTGAAGGCATAAGGCCAGAAATGAAGTGGGACCGAGGAATGAAAAAGGAGAGCTAGGCCCGTCTCGACAATGTGACGATTTTTTTGTTCAGCTCGTCCATTTTAGTTTGGAGTATATGGACAGGAGACAAGATGTTGAATGCCAAGAGAGATAAAAAGAGAAGTGAGAGCCTAAAACTCACCACCCCAGTCCGATTGAACAGATTTAATTTGCGTATTGAACTGCGTTTTAACAAACTGATAGAAATGAACAAAAGTGTTATACACATCACTTTTTAGTTTTAAAGGAAAAAACCAGGTGAAAAGGGTACAATCATCCACAAACAAAACAAAATAACGAGCACCAGTAATTGATTTAACTGGAGACGGACCCCAAACATCCGAATGTACAACATCAAAAGGAAATTGTGCATGAGAGTGAGAGAGTGAGAAAGGAATTTGATGGCTCTTGCTCATTTGGCAGGATGTACAAAAAGAGGGTAAGGGAGATTTTACAGACACATTACAGGTGTGAAGAACCTGTTGCATCACCGAGGAGGAGGGATGCCCCAATCGGTGATGCCAAAAGTTCTCCAGGGGAGGCACAACAGGAGGAGATCGAGCCTGGAGGAGCAAAACAGGGGTGACTGAGGGAGTATGATAAAGGCCATCACTGAGTCGGCCATGGAGGAGCGTCTGACGTGAACTCCGATCCTTGACAAAAAAGGAATTTGCATGAAATTCAACAAAGACAGAGTTATCTTGATATAGCTTAGAGACACTTAAGAGATTGTGAGACAGATTAGGGAAGTGAAAAATGTGCTGCAAATTGAGTGATTGGCCTAGTGCCGGAAGAGTAGCCGAACCGAATTTAGAGAGAGGGAGAACGGTGCCTTCGGCAGTGGCGACTTGCGACGGAGAGGGGAGATGCTGGGGACGGTGGAGAAGATAAGAATCTGGCGTGAAGTGATGTGTAGCGCCGGAGTCTAGAATCCAGGGGGTGGCCGGCTGTAACACCCGGTTTTATCAAACTAATTCTCTATTCTTTTAAATTAGTGGATGACTAGGCAAGGGCATAAGGGTAATTAGAAATTTTAAGTGGATAACCTATTTAAGGAAAGAGGGTTGGGTTTAATGCACTGTAGCCGCCACCATTTCATACTTTTCCTCTTCGGGTTTTCAGCTCAAGCAGCAGAGCTCCCTAGGTGATTTTCTTGCTCGATTCTCTTTCAACTTAGGTACGTTTTTCCTCATTCTCTTGCGTTTTAGCAGTTAGATAACTGGGGGAGTACAATGTGAGGATTTCAAGGATGCTGTAGATGAGAGTAGGTTCGGGTTTTTGGGGATGAATGGGAATGTGCAAGCAGTAGAGTTCCAAACTGGTTTCCTTGTTCTTCTGGTTAATTTTTGGTAAAGTTTAGTGAAGGTTTGATTGATGTTCTATTATGAACTTAGGTGAGCGAGCTTCTAAAGTAGCTTACAGCCGAGCGATTTCCAAGAGAGCCAGGTAAGTGAAGTATGCATGTGCCTTCGGGCCTACATCACAAAACAGTAGGATTATGTATCGTGTGAATGACTTTGTATGTCATGCATCATGTTTTTTTTTGAAAGATTACGAAAATGAATTTCCATGTAATGAATGGTAAGGCATGAGCTGAATGTGACTGACAGACAAACTATTAAGGGAACTAATCCACCCCTTAACTTATGAAGGGATTTATAACATTGGGAGGATTGATCCCACTCCCAAGGGAACTGAGGGATCAGATCAGCTATTAAGGGAATTCATCCGCCCCTTAATCGAGTAGAGGATATATAATATTGGGAGGATTGATCCCACTCCCAAGAGAACCGAGGGATCAGATCAGTTTATGAATGAATGTAAATGCAACTAAGATGAGAAAGTAGAAATTGCATGTTTAGGAATTTATGTTTCAGCATTTCATTTTATTACTGCTTTACTTACTTAGCATTAGGCTAATAGATGAGTTTTGTGATATAGGTGAAGAAGTGACAGCAGGTGTGTTCACTGAGTTTGCTGAGGACTAGTCTTGTTGGAGGAGTGCATCTATGTAACAATCTGACAACTGATGGGGCGGTTTAACTGATGCCAGTAGTTGTAAAGGTTTAGTTGACAATGTTTCAATTTATGTATGTTGAGTTTTTATGACAGTAGTAGTTTTAATGTTTTTGGAATACATCTTGAGGCTTTTCTGCTAATGATACTCTGTCAGTTTAATAGTGGCTTTACCATATTTCAGAGTAATGCACTGATTTAAATAGTTTTGAATGGTTTTTAGTAAAATGTTCATGTTCTACTGGTAGTAGGAGTTTTCTTGTTAGAGTGGAATTGTTGCTATGCTGTTTTCGTCGAGTATTTTGATCTATCGGTAGATGATGTCTATCGGCAGACATAGAGTTGTTATTCTGTTGTCATCGGATGATGTCTTCAAATAAAGCCATTGAATGATGTCTTCAGTAAAAGTCATCGGAAGATGCCTTCTGTAGAAGTTTTGTCGTTTAGTGATCGGCGGATGTCGTGTATTAAACCTATCGGATGATGTAGTAGAAGTTTTGTCGTTTAGTGATCAGTGGATGTCGGGTATTAAACCTATCGGATGATGTAGGATAAGTTTTGTCGTTTAGTGATCGGTGTACACAGTTTGTTCTTTCGGAAGACGTGAGTAAAAGATTTGTCGTCTTGTGATCGGCAGAGGTTGGATGAACGATTCATCCGGCTGACATCATCGGTAGATGTGGGTAGCAAAACTTGTCATTTTGCAATCGGCAGAGGTTGGATGAATGATTCATCCGGCTGACATTATCGGTGGAAACCTTCGGTTTATTTCTGCCCTTTTGATGACTTCGTTCAGCGGATGATGTGTTTGACTTTTATGATCTTCAAGCATTTCATACTTAAGCTTTCATCTCTTCCGGCCGAATTCTTTCTTAATATTTTTAACTGAATATTCGAATACTGTTTTATAGTTTTGCTTAACTTCGCTTTGCTCAAAGATTTTCCGCTGCAAGTTTTTGTGTTTTTAGCAAACGTTCAAATTTGACTTTCGAGCGAAGTTTTAAATTTGGTCCGAAATTTTCTAGTTATGTTCGGGTTTATGAGTAATGAACCGGGTTTATAAAACTCGGGGCGTTATACCGGCGAAAGAGCAGGGGTAGGGAGAAGGCCCGGAGAACGTGGGGGGGGGGGGGGGGGGGGGGGGAGCAGGGGAGAAGGCTGGCGAAGGAACAAGGGCTTCTGGGCGGGCCGGGCCAGGTAAGGGAGAATAGGCATCTGGGCGGGTCTGAGAAGGATGAGAGTAGGACTGGGCCGGACTTGAGTCTGGTAAAAAGTAAGTAAAATGCGCTTGGGCTTGGGCTGAGGAATAGGTGTGTTGGGCTGCAGAAGGGAGCTGGTAGCAGCGCAGGGCCGAGTGGCTCGGCATGTTGCAAATCTGGCAGCGAACCAGGTTTTGCTGCAAGGCCTGATTTGGTTGCCAGGGCCCGGCCTGCTGAGGAGACTCTGGCCCACACTGAAATGAAGCAGGCGAGAAAGGGGAACGAACAGAGGCATTTGGGCGAGGATTCCATGACGGCCGATAAGGGCGTTGAGAGGCGAAGTTTGCCTGCATCTGGGCCGGCGTCGGAAAGGCGATGACGGAGTTCTGTTTTTCTAGACGAAAATCGTAACTTTGGAGCTGGCTCTGAACGTCTTCCAGCGAAGGTTCATCGGCGCGGTTGGTGACCGAGGTCACCAACGCGTTGTACTCGCTGCCCAGGCCGTTGAGAAAATAAATGATCTTGTCTTTGTAGCTGACTGGTTCGCCGACGGCCGCAAGGGTATTACACAGGGCAGTGAACTTTTGGGAGTAGCTGGAGGCCGAGAGACCGTCTTTGGAGAGGGAATGTAATCGGCTTCGAAGATCGGTGATTCGGGCCAAGGAGGAGGAAGCAAAAAGCCGTTCCAGGGCTGACCAGACTTCACTGGCTGTGGAAAAAGCAACGATCTGAGGAAGAAGGTCCTCGGACAGAGAAGCAAAAATCCAGCTCATAACGATTCTGTTGTATCGTTGCCAGAGGGTGTATTCGGGGTTGATTTGGAGGGAGGTGGCATCCAGGAATTTGGGAGGTGAGGGAGAAGAGGGGTCCATGAGATGTTCAATGCCATTGGCAATGATGACATTGAGAAGCTGTGCCTTCCAAAACAGGTAGTTCGAGTTATTTAGCTTGACTGTGAGAGTTTGATTTACTGTGGGTAAGGAAGGCAGAGGAGAAGAGGTTGAAACAGCAGAAGAGGGAATGGGAGAGAAGGGAATAGTCGAACTAGAGGAGGCCATGATCGGGCTCTGATACCACGTTGAGATTTACACCCTGTTGATTCTCAAACCAGAAAATAGCATAAAGATGAAGATGAAGGAGAGGAGGAAGCGATGGCGGCAGATGAAAAAAGTGTTCTGTGTGTTGTTTGAATTTCAGAAAATGGATTGCACAAGTATGATAAAAAATGTAATGATGACGAAAAAGATATTAGTTACAAAATAACTGAAATACTTAGAATTAAACTAAAAGCTCTAACTATATATGCTAATAATAACTGGTCTCTGGAATCTTTTATCTTTTTCTCTCATTATTTTTCGCCTACAGGTGGTAGTGTGTAAAACTTAATGAGTTGATCTTATTTTTATTGAAACTATTTTCTAGGGAAAATAAGGGTATTATTTTCTATACAACTATGATATAGTAAGTAAAACTATATTTGACACTTACCAAATTGATGGTTCATGAAACCATTTTTTAAAATGACAAGTTTTAAAAATAAATCCATTCATTCACACATTTCCACCTTACGTTTGAATTGATAACTTGAATTAGTTTTCTCATGCATTGAGTTTAACGATAACATCTCTATTGAGCTTAGTAAAGTTACTCCAAATGACTGAATTTAGTTAAGTTACCTTAAATGACTATCTTTTTACTTAGAAATGAAATGTGGTGGTAGGATTTAGAGTAACTGAGTTTGTGAGAGCGCTTCTTGTTCGATTCTTTCAGAGAGTTTTTTTTTCTTTTGTTGAGGTGAGGGTGATTTCATTTTTCTTTCTTTATTATTTTGGATTTATAATTGATGTTAGGTGTTGCACAGTTAATTTCTTCCACAATACTCCTTTGGACTTAATTTATTATATTATTTTTATTTCTTCTTACCATTACATGAACCTCAATTTATTTCGAGTGCGCCATGTCATTAATTTGTTTTTAAGTTTTCCACTGAGAACCATGAATCACAAGCTTTGAACTGGACAATTGGGTTCTCTTAAGAGATTATGTTGTTCAACTCGACATTTTTGTGACTTGCTTCCAGGTTGTGACATAAAATGAATAATTTTTTTTTTTAAAATCCTCTTGATTACTTTGGTCATCCTTTTTTCTATTCCACCTTGCTTTTTCTTATTTTTTATAATATCTAATAGCACTTTTTCTATTAGATTAACAATTTGTACGTTACATGACATTTCAATACGACACTAATGACATATTATTATTCAATCAAATGCTTGAGTTATATTATTATCATTTTTTATGGCTGCACATTTAATATATGACTGGTTCTAGTCCTTAAGCATGCTTTAAGTTAAGATAGATGCTCGAAAGCATGATCCGTGCTTGATTCCATCTAAATTATTAATTTATTCATTAAAATGATTGTAGATTATAATTTTAAAAGTGCAAGTGTTTTACATTGATATTATTTTAGTAAATAATGTGTTAACGACAGTGTGACATGTTCATAGTAATTCGATAAATTAGAGAAAGTTGACGTTATGTAATTGGCATGTCCGAGAATCTGTACGACACATTCTCTTTTCCAATTAGAATAATCCAAAAGATAATAATAATTTAAAAAACCACTAGATAAATAAATATTATGCATAGTGATGATTAATTAGTTACGGGTAAAATCGCCCTATTGGGACAAACAAACATGACGTCCACAAAGAGTTGTGCTCGATCTGAAGAAAAATAGCTAGCATTTGAGTCACTAAACAAAAATTATATCATGAAGAGTCTAATTTGCTGACCCTCGTAATTGTTGAAAAAAATTAAAGTAATACTACTTTATTACTTTATTGTACTTTATGAATATAATTGATGACGTGATAATTAATAAATTAACTATTCATAATTTATTACATTAAATGTAATAATCATTATTTGTCACGTCATCAAGTATGTTATGATAAGAGAGTAAACGTAGAATTATTTAAAAATAATTTCGGGTCGAAGATGTTCATTTCCCATAAATTTATCGTTTCATTTATGCTTTATGTATGAGTTGATGAATTGTCAAACATATTGTAAAAGTATTAAGTAAAAAGCATGTATTAGAATAGAACTACTTTCTTTATAATAAGAATGTAACCAGATTATTTTTCTTCTTTTACAAAACAATAGATCTGATTAGTCATTAGGCTGTCATAAATATTATTGTTTAAAAACATTGATTAGATCACTTACTCACGAGTGGAGGTCGGAAGACCAAAGACGTTGGCAGGGCAATGAATATTTTAATATATTTAACAATTAAAATAAAAAGATAAAACTAATTATAAAAGAAAGATAAATATATATATTTTTAAATTAATTTCAGTTTCTTCTTTAATTTATAAATTATTTTTTAAAAAACTACCAAACGATATTTGATTTATTTGAAAAAATTTTCACATGTTCAACTTATCATGGGTATATAATAAAAAACATTTCGTGATTTTCTAAAATTTGTATATTTATTATAATATTTTTATAAAATACAAAAATAAAATTACAATAAATGTGTTAACAAATAACGAAAATTTTCAGATTATCTTCTCATTGAGTAGTGAACATGTGGTAAAAATTTCAACTGAATCAAAGACCGTTTGGTAATTTTTTAAATGAGGGTTTAATAAAATTGTTGATAGAAGGTTAAAATTGATAACAGAATCAAAGTACAAAGTTCTGTTTGCCGATTTTTTAAGTACATGGGGCGAATTGAAACAAAGTGTATAGTACAAGGTTCAAATCGATAATTACCCAAATTTTTTTAGCACGAGATGGGTTGCTTAGAATATTTTGTGCCGGAGTTCCACCCTTTCATTTTCAAACAATTAATTGTAGCTGCCAACTAATTTTCCAATATTTTTTGTTTTCAATTTTGGAAATTCGTTGAGCAACCCACAAAAAAGATAGACTTTATTATGGATATATTTTATGTTTATCTCTTGAGAGGCAAGGGACAAAATTCAAGTCACTTTGTACAAGGGGGCTTCAACGATGTTTCTAAGTTCACGTAGATTTCACGCGATGTCAACCACATGTTATTGATTTGTAATTTTCATAGCAAATAAGAGGCCATGGACAGGGAAACATATCCATCTGAAATTGGTCTCCACATCCTTTTCATGCAATTTTCTGTTAGATCCTCCCTATCTTTCCACAAAACACCAATTAATTTTGACCTCTTTTTCTTGCTTGTCACATAGTTTATGTCACGTTATTTTATCGTTTCAAATATGTTGATAGTTATTTGTATGTCAAATTATGTATGCAACAAACCTTGATTGACAAAAAATTATTTCTTGTGAGGTGCTTTTGGCTTGACCAACTTTTTTCTCATGTTTATTTGTTCAAGTTGATTTCACATGCATTTTATTTTCATCCAAGAGAAGCATCTCAATTTTTATGTTATCACTATCATGATACGAAAGGGGTCATGGTGGAAACAAACAACGATCAAATCATTAATAGGATCTTACCATATGATATTTAGGTAGATTAAAAGGCTCACAATGAAAGACTTAGAAACAAAATCATTCTCAGAGAAGGAAGGTAAAGCCTAAAGACAAAATGATGTTTAAAATTATGTAGAAATAATCAAATAAAATTATAAAATACTAAAAGTGCTCACGAAAATAAACTCCAAAAGAAAATATATCTAAAATGAAGATGACCAACTCAACCCTACTTTGATCACTTTCTCTCCATTTCTAAAAGCTAAAACGTAGATAGTCATTTGAAGCAAACTGACTATATTCAAATAGAAAATTCCCAAATTTCATCTATTATTTTAAATGAAGTTATATATATATATGTAATCATAAGATAGTTATCACAAACAGGTTCATCGAACTATAGATTAAGTCACAAGAAAATTGTCTAGTATACTGCAGTAAGTAATAAAATAATGCTACCATAGTCAGAATAGAAAACCATTAACAGCGAGAAGGTTACTAACAAACTATGAGCATTTGTGATGCAAGCACAAAAGAGAAAAGACATTGACAAGAAAACATTATGACATACTGGTACGACCTGAATACGGGCCAGAGCTGAAATACTGGGTCGGGCGACCAGATTTCTGAGAAGGGAACCCAATCACCCAACACAAGACTAGATTTGACAGCATAAATCTTTAAAATAAACAAGTCAAACTCACATAATAAAATTCCAAGCAAAAAGTGTAATAAAAGAAATACTTAACAACATTCAACCGAGTGGAAAAGTAAAAGAATTCAATCCATGAATTAGGTGACAATCCAAATTAAACAACTAGAATCCTTACCAATGAAACAAATACGATTCTAATGAATTGTAAAACACTAGCAGCTTTTTCTGGTTTTCACCGAATCTATCAACTCTTCTCTTTATCTAGATTAGAAAAGAGTCGATGAAGCGAGTGACTAACTCAGTAAAAAAGTTATGCCTAATGCATCTCGATTTAAAAATAGATTTTTATCTTTATTTCAAAAAATGATTGCATTTCAAGACTATGGGTGATATTATAAAACTATTAACGAAACCTTTTTCCTTCTTATTATCAAAATCGGCTCCACGAGCCTTCAATGAGATAGTTATAAAACATGTTACATATGTAGGTGGCTATACAACAAAAATAAATCTCACCGTTCTCCACATAAAACATTCTCAGTGAAAATAGAGGGTCATACAAGGACCCCTTCGGTATACTATCACAGAAAGACGGTGATCCAAAGATCCATCAATGTTTCATGAGACTCAAGGGAACCGTGACATCGATTCGAAGATCCAGCTCATCATCCGAGTGACCTATGATTGATAGTAAGCCACGACATCAACTAGAACAGTTAACACCCTGATCAGGTTTAGGGATTTAAAATTCAAAGAGCGCATCATTACCGCCTTATAGCCAGTTTTTCATACATGTAAACAATACCACCTTCATGCAACAGAATGTGTAAGAAGTTAACCTCGTGATACTTTGACGCCAAAACTGCTCAAAGTATCAAGAGGGTTCATCCTCTCAACATAACACAATAAAACTATAATCATGTATACTAAAAATAAATTTGAGAAAACCATACGTATAAAATCGACGTGCTGGTGACCAGTCCATATCATACTTTTACAGTGGAAACCCACCAAAATAAGATTTTCGAAAAACATCCTATGCAATGCATAAAACATAAAATCTCCACATCGACGATGACTACTCTTCTTCCTTATAGGAGCGGAAATCTCTTGCACAGACTCGAAATCAACAAACTCGTTCGAGCCTAAAATAAAATCAATGTCATGAATATTCCACTAAAATCTAAGGGAAGACACTTAGATGGATCGTATACTGGGATTAGGAACTCAATTCGACAACTTATGAAGAACTACGAACTTCGCCAAAATTTTCTCAATATTTAAGTTTTGGGGTGACACTTTAAGGGTATTGATTGACACTTATAAATGGGGGTCGACTCACTGATCGACACTTATAAAACTGGGGTTAACCTGTGGTCGACACTTCATACCTCTCAGGTCTAAACCCAGAATACACTAGTCGTCGACACTTCTTCTTGAGGTGTCAACACCTTTCCAAAATAAAAAGTCGTGTAGTCGACACTTCCTTTGAAGTGTTCACACTTCAAACCCCTCTGTTCTCGATGGAATGCACAACTGATTGACACTTCAAACTCTCGAGTTCTCTTTGGAATGCATGACTGGTCGACACTTCTCGAATTTAACGAACTCCCCTTCGCTAGAAATAACTCAGAGGTCGACACTTCCTTTGAAGTGAATTAAGTGGTTAGTTCATTTAACATGATGTTTTTGTTACATGAAGAAGAAGAATGCCCACTTTGAAATCGTGACAAATTTTATTAGACCTACTTTGGAAGTTTGTTTGTTTTACATAGTACTTATAAAAAGGTGTTTTTTATGATCAAGTATCAGCTTAGGTTCTTCTTTCATTTTTCCTTCAAGATTTTTAATTTTGAAGCTTCACTCCCAATTTTTTTTGTCTTGTATGTTGTTGCCAACACTATATACCAAATTTTGTGGTAGAATTCAGGATATAACCTAGGCTATTAATTCACAATAAATTTTAAATTTGACCTCTATTACCTACAGAAATATCAATAAAGATTTGATTAGAAAGGAATCGTTACTATTTTATGATAATGGATGGCCAACTTATCCACTCCAATTAATTGACAAAGCGTGGTCCACTTCCCAAGTTGGGGAATCCTCAAGAGTGAACTAAGCTATTTATTATATTATATGTAACTTCTTCCTACCCTCATTGTCAGTGCAACCAAATTAAATGACGACCAAGAATTTGGTATCATCCATCTAGTACCCGCAGCAATGGCTCCCGAATATTCACTTTCGATCGTGCATGAAAATGACCAAATAGTTGTTATGATGCGTTTCTTGCACACTTGTTCATTTTTATTTGTTGTGGGTCAAAACTAGTGTTACACTCGATTAATAACACTGAAAAAAATGAAAACTGTAAGAAAGTTTATAGTTTACCATGTTGAAATCTAGGTTTTGTGGTTATTAAGGTTAAGTGAAAGCGACTATGGTTCGAAAACGATTTGGCTTTATTAGGATATATTCTATATTTGGGTGTTACAAAATATTATCACTTGTTAGAAATTGAACGATAAACAAAAAAAAAAAAAAAAGATGTGGGATACCAGATTTATGTTAAAAAATCATTTCGAGAAAAAAAAAACTACAAGTATAGAAATAAATGTACTGTGAAGATCGAAATACAATAACGAGTTTTATGATTATGTCTTACATGAATTTATAGATAAAATAAAATCGTAATGAGATTCCTAACATAAGTCAGGTCTAACCCAGATAGAATTAGAGTCACACTAAAATCTAACAAGTATCAACATAAAGCGATTTAATTCATAATGAAAATCATGACTACGTTAATAAATAGTTCATACTTGACCGAGTGTACTTTGAAAGTTAACATTTCATGTATGTTATGATTTACACAAGACTGCATATGGCACAGGGTTTGAGTAGATTTATACTCTCCATAGTCGCATGAATGACAGATTTGTTTACTGCCATATATGATATATGCTAAAGGATGATCATTTTTTAGACGTCGTTCTTTATTTCATGAGTTTAATTAAAACTTATCGATATTTTTCTATGAAATGTATCATGTTTCTTATTGAAAGATAACCACTTGACATGTTTAAAAAGATGTACATGTGCGTAACAACAACTGCTAGAGTTAAAATTGCTTACAGTTTGCTGTACGGAGGAAAATATTTTATTGCATTATTTAAATGATCAACACTTCCAAGTGCCAACATATCATTGGGGGAAAATCATAGTTGGCGTCAACTAATTATGCCAACAAATTTGGACACAACATTATTTATATTTTTGATTTTGCCAACGACTGTACTTATTTATGTACTTGTTCAGAGCAGTACATTGAACTAGCCCTTCTAGTCAATGTTATGGTACTATAATTGGATGAACGCAGAATTCTGTTCTTTCTATGTATCGCCGACTTCATTTTATTTTTCTTAAATCCAAAATGCAGCATCGTTTCTTAGTATGTCTTACAGTGCATGAATATTATGAGGCTAACGTTTAGTTTTGGCAACGCTAAATGTTAAGAAATACAAAAACATCAACAGCGTTGAAATCGAACAATAAAACTGAAAAAGAACAAACAAAATTAGATTAAAATTTAACCTAGAAAATTCTAACAAAAAAAAAAACAATAAAAAATTACGAAAATCCACTAACAACAAAAATAAAGTGAGTATTACGATTCTATATATAAGAGTGTGTGTGCTAGCTAAAGAATATTAATACCGGGCATGGATCCGACCTTGCCAATTTAGATCGAGACCAAAATTTATTTTTGAATCATATTCCAAAAAGCTACTATCCAAAAGTACACGAGAACAAAAATGGTAAGAGAAAATTGACTTGCTTTAAGCACGAAATGAAAGATCTTGAGCGTTCTACACAAAAAACAATGCAAGCAGAGCGAATATAAAACAACACTCTTTCTTATGAAAATGCACTCAGATAATTTATCTGCTTTTATGACTTGGCTTGAGACTCACGTATCTCTCACTACTTTGTTATTAATTTTTCTGTTATCTTATAATTCTATTTATATATCAATTTCTTTATATTTCTCCGTGACGGAAGATTTGCAAATCTATTGTAATAACATGAGGGTTGCACATTTGAAAATAGTAAATTTTTACAATATTAGGTACTCACTCTAACTATGTTCATTTGCAATGATATAATATGTCATGCAATGATTAAATAAATATACTGTGGATATGATTGCTGAAAACATGTCACAGATTACATGAAACATAGGGAAAGTACATTCAAGGTACGTAACGTACAAAGATACTAGATACATTTCTATAACTCTTGAAAACCACATCTCCACTCTTAAAAATGCAAATTTTCAAACCTTTTTAATATGTGCGACTGTTGAGCATTAGATGACTATGTCTCCCCATTTTCTCTCACCTGCGCCTACACTTCACTTTGATGGTGAGAGGGTTTGCCATCTCGCACGAAAGCTTCAAGCGCTCGGATAGATTGACTCGGTTTTCGCCTTCAACCCACTCAAACTCGTGCAGTAAATAGGCTAACCAATATGTCACTGTTGTCAAACCCAATGTCTTTCCCGGGCAAACTCTTCGACCGGACCCGAATGGTGCGAGCCTCAATGTCAGATCCAAGCACCGAGAATTCTCGGTCGGAACCCTCATACAGAAATCTTTCAGCAGAAAACTTAAGCGGGTCTGGCCATATTTGTGGGTCCCTCGAGATGGCCCACATGTTAACCATTGTTGTGGTTCCCTCAGGCACCTGATACTCATCCACAGTCGTGTCTCTAATGGCTAGTCGAGCCCACGATAGAAGTGGACCTGGAGGGTGTAGTCTTAGAACTTCCTTCACCACCGCCGATAGATATGTCAGTGATTGAACGTCAGATTCCGTCAACGGTCTTGATTTTCCGATCACTCTATCAAGCTCATCATGGACCTTTGATTGTACATCCAAGTGGAGTACCAACCTCGCTAGAATCCACTCGATCAGAACTGCAACAGTGTCTGTCCCTCTGAATATCATCTCCTGCATAAGTTATAAAGATTATGTTAAGCTTTACTATCGGTAGAAATCAAACGATAACCAAAAAAAAAAATATGACGTCGTGAAAAAATTCTAAAAAAATTCTAACCAGTTCACCAAATAGAATTGGGGTCATAAATCTAATAAAATTATCATTTAATTTTTTTTAAAGCTTAAAGAGATGAGTTATTTACCCACAGGACGGCTACCATATCATTGTCCGACAACTTGTCGGGTCCCTGAAGAGATAGAAGAACATCAACAAAATCATAGTTTCTGTCGCCGGTTCGAAACCTATGTTCTTGAATAATAGAGCCGACAAAACTGTTCACTTTAGGAACCAGTTTACTGCATCGGAACCGGATCTTTTGGAGGTCAAAAGCAGCCAACCATGGAAGATGGTCGGACCAATTAACCATCCCTAATAGCTCGTACCCTTCTTCCACAAGAGCTCTCATTTCTTTTTCCTCTGCGTCGAGAACACCCAATTCAAATCCACGTCCAAAAACAGACCACATCATGTTGCAGAGGGAAGCTTGTTTCAGTACATCTCTGACGCAAAATTCCCCCGGGCGGTATCTAATAATTTCCGCCATTTTTGCTGCTATTTCCTGCCTCTGGGGCGCAGAAGATTGGATTTGCTTAGGGCAAAAGAGATGGGTAGATGCGATTCTCCGAAGGGTTCGCCAGTATACTCCATAAGGTGCGAACCCCATTGCTCTATCGAACATCAGCTTATAAGCAGACTCTTTCACCGGCCTGTCTGCAAAGTCTGTGCTGTTTAAGATCTCTTTCGCCACGCTGGGATCGGAAGTGACGACCACTCGGGTTTCCCCAAGACTGAAAGCCATGAGACGCTTCGCTCCGTACCGCATCGCCATGTGGGCTAGGTTTCGGTGAGCGAGGTTAGCCATCAAGCTCATACTACCGAACAAAGGCACCCCTCTTGGTCCGGGAATCACTGAACTGGATGAGTTACGTTTTCTCCAATAATTTCTGCCCCATGCAGTGCCGCCGGGGAATAGCCAGAAGAAGACTGCCATGAAAATCCAAGCAATCAAAGCAGAAAGAAGAAGGAAAAGAAAGGCTTGGGAAGAGAAAGAGTTGGACTTGGTCGCAAGTGCGAAAACCACAAGGCTCTCCATCTCAGACTCCATAGTTAGACGAAGAAACTGACAGACTGTTACGGATTGAAGCGCAGAAGTGGGAGCTGCCATTTTATAGAGAAGAAGAAATAGGACTACAATCAATAATTTGTGATAGAAACTAATTAACATAACGTAAGAGTTGATAAGAGTAATCTAATTTAACCAAGAGAAAAAACGGTTCAAGAAAAATGACAGTTCTGGAAGTATCAAACTCCGCCGACATAGTCACAACGGAAAGCAGTGGTGACAACTATTGAAAACTGAAAAGTCACTAAAACGCTTCGTTGAGGATGTGGCCTCTCCCTCTACCTTATCTATTATCTGTTCCATTACGTTCATGAGATTCCCGTTTGATCCACTGGGTCTGAATGTGATTGATAATATACACCTTAATAGTGCCACTTTTATAAACAATTTTTTTATTTCATGCGTAGTAATCATATAAGAAATCTTATATTTACATTTTAATCATAGTTTTTATAAATAATTTTTTATCTCATACATTATACTAATACAAAAATATTATTATGTTTACCTTCTATTTTTACCTTTTATTTCTTACATCATAACATGACAAATATTAATTGGTACAATTAATGATTTATTTTAATAATTTATAATTTATTATATTGATTGCATCATTAATATTTGTCCCGAGATAAGAAATAAAACGTAAGAGTAGAAGGTAAATGTATCATCACTCCCAATATAATAAATGGTCAAATATATAGTTTAAGATATAGATTATTTTAGTCTTCGAACTTATTGGGTTTGTACTATAAAAACAGGATCTTTATAATAAATTAAATTCCACTTATAAATTCTTCGCATTAAAAATGGTCAACAGGTCATTAGTTGTGTAAAATCCGTGAGTTTTTAAAATCTTTTGAACAAAATTTTGTGTTTTACCAGGTCAGCACGTTTGGTTTGACCCAAATTGTTGGTATTTATCCACATGTATTTTCTTTGGTCAATCGACCAAAGGGGTGACTTTGAATTTTTTCACAGGGTTGAATCTCCGAAGTTTGTGCCTAGAAAGTGATTGTCCTTTCTGTTCGACCGAGTCGGCTCATTTTGTCTCGTTCAGGTAGTGTTAGTACTTGTTTACACCCAACGCAAGTGCACGTGTCGCTAATAAATAATAAAAAAATAAATTGAAAGAAATTAAAAAGATTAGGATAATGAAAGTCTTGATTATGATTGATTTCCTCGTTACATGTAATTTATTACTGATGTTACAGAATGCTACAAAATTTTCCACTGTATAGCGAGAAATAATTTTTCTTTTTAGGGTTCTCTCGAATTGTCTAGTTAAATTCGTCTTAGAATTTCTTTTGATTTTTGAAAAGACAAAACTTAATTCGAATTTCTTTAGAGTCCGATTCTCAATGTAAAATAAATTAATGTCAACAATTTTGTAACAATTTAATTTACTTAATCAATGATGCATCTCAAAATTTCTATCTACCTCTCGATACAATAGAAACATGTAACATCAAATTTGTCCGTCGACAACATTTTCCACTGAATAGCGAGAAATAATTTTTCTTTTTAGGGTTCTCTCGAATTGTCTAGTTAAATTCGTCTTAGAATTTCTTTTGATTTTTGAAAAGACAAAACTTAATTCGAATTTCTTTAGAGTCCGATTCTCAATGTCAAATAAATTAATGTCAACAATTTTGTAACAATTTAATTTACTTAATCAATGATGCATCTCAAAATTTCTATCTACCTCTCGATATAATAGAAACATGTAACATCAAATTTGTCCGTCGACACAATTTAAATTAAACAACAAACATCATAATAGATTATTCAATAAAATAAAATAAATTTGCATAGATCTCAATAAATCACGTAACAAGTAATTTATCTTCTAACTAAGATTAAGACTCTAGCCAAAAATCATGATAATAAAATCTAAAAAAATATTCATCCAAAGATAAATATAAAAAGTAGAAGAAGAAGAATTGTTGATGCCGAATTTCTTTTCCCCCTTCTCTCATTTCTTTTTCTTTTTGCCCACATTTTCTCCCTTCTTTGATTCTAGGGATTTTTCCAGCAAATTCACTCTCTCTTCTTGATTCTAGGGATTTTTTCTTACATTTGCTCATTCTCTTTTGGTCATTCAAATAAATATCTAATCTTTCATTTTTACTTTCTCCCCAGTAAATCTATGACTAAACGCGATAACAAAAAAAAATTCAAATTAGTTCTAAAAATCTAATTTTTCTGAAAATATACATAAAAATAATTAAATTCTTAAAATCTTTCAATGCTACAATAGCCTACAGCAATCTCTATAATTTTGCACCAAAGTAATTTTATATTCACTCAAATTATACGAGTTTTATTAAATAAAAATAGTATAACATAACTATATTTTAAGAGTTATCAGGTAGACCGTCTTGTTTTAAAAATCTGTGCCTGTATTTCATATCCCTAGTTTAGCTTCGTGTCACTCGTTTGGGGCATTTTTAATCGGGTCAATGGTGTCTGATTGAATTTTTCCACTCATTTTGTGTTTGACATCGGGTTATTGTATTATTTTATTCATTAATATAATATAGGAAAAAGTTTAATTTAGCCCCCAATGTATTGGGTCAGCCGTCATTTGGCCCTTAACGTTTAATTTTGACCCAATCAAACCCTATCGTATAAAACGTTTGCAATTTAAACCCTCCCATTAAAAAGGCCGTTAAAATTGACATGTGCTCTGCACGTACGCTTGTTAATCCCCAAAATACCCTCCTGTTAAAATTGTAAAAGTTAAAAAAATTGGCTGAAGCCCTAAGTTTATATCGTTGCTTGGTCGCGTTTCCTCTCTCTCCGGCATCGCACTGACAGTCGCTCGCATCGCACAGCTTGCCCAGTCGCTCGACTCGCTCGCATAGCACAGATCGACTTCTGATATTGATCGACTTCTGGTACGCCTGTTTCTGATTCGCGCTCGCACAACCTTTCGCTCGCCTGCTCGCAAGATGAATAATGGCAGTTCTTCAACTACATGTATGTTTTACTTGACTTTAAATTGTCATTTGATTAAGAAAAATCAAACGCTGCGATTAAAAAGAAAATCAAATGCTATACCAGTCAAGAAAATCACCATGTGTTGCAGTTCTTCAACTACAACAATGGGTGATTTTTTTTTTTAAAAGTATACGGTAGTCATTAAATGGAAAGCTTGCATTAAAGAATTTCCCCAGATCTCCCCCGTCGTCCAAACTCATCTAAAAAAGGTTTAGTGTACGGAAAATCTGGCTTTCCAGAATCTCTTTGGTTGTTGAGAAGTTTAGTTTATTATGTGGTTTTTATCTGTTTGCTTGTTTTAAATTGTGAATTATCCCCCATAGTATTAAGGGTACTGGTCGAGTTCAAAATTCTTTGGACCTACTGTGATGACCCGACATGACACGTATGTGGTGGAACCACCCATGCTCCGCGGATCTTTAGAGGCTACGACCCGGTTGGGGCCGGAGGTGGGTTAAAACTCCGCGGATCCTAGAGGGTTGGGCCGGAGGGTTCGGTCGTAGAAAGGGGGGTCGTCACAATCCCACATCGCTTGGGGAAGTATGTGGAAATGAAACATATGTAAAGAGACCCTCCCAAAATAGCATGACGCGTTTTGGAGCACAATTGACAACGGATCCCATAAGAACTCCAAAGTTAAGAGTGCTTCAGCGAGAGTAGTACCAGGTTGGGTGACTGACTGGGAAGTCCTTGCCAAACAAAGCCGTGAGGGGAGGATATTGGGCTGCGGCCCAATCCCCAGAGCGGACAATATCTTGCTGGGAATAGGGGTCGTTACAACTGGTATCAGAGCTTGTATCTAACTGGAAATGTGGCCAACGAGGACGTTGGGCCCCCGAAGGGGGGTGATTGTGATAACCCAACTTGAAACGTATGTGGTGGAACCACCCATGCTCCGCGGATCTTCAGAGGCTACAGGCCTGGTTGGGGCCGGAGGTGGGTTAAAACTCCGCGGATCCCAGAGGGTTGGGTCGGAGGGTTCGGTCGTAGAAAGGGGGTCGTCACAATCCTACATCGCTTGGGGAAGTATGTAGAAATGAAACATATGTAAAGAGACCCTCCCAAAATAGCATGACGCGTTTTGGAGCACAATTGACAACAGATCCCATAAGAACTCCGAAGTTAAAAGTGCTTCGACGAGAGTAGTACCAGGTTGGGTGACCGACTGAGAAGTCATCCCCAAACAAAGCCGTGAGGGGAGGATATTGGGCTGCGGCTCAATCCCCAGAGCAGACAATATCTTGTTGGGAATAGAGATCGTTACACCTACCGTGAATTTAAATTGGAATAATGAGAGATAGTTTTATGAATGTTTTTAAGGTGAAAATTGCGTTGTACCTCCCATTGAATTAAATCTTAGAATTATCAAGGTGCTGTTGATTTTTTCAATTAGGAAAAGTACGTTGAATTGATATTTAGTTCTTCATATATTAACTCTTCAATGGCAGTTGTTCGTGAAGGAGTATCTCCTATTGTTTGTTTTTGTCACGAAAGAGCTGCTATGCGAACATCATGGACACAAGACAATCCAGGACGAAGGTTTCTTGCATGTCAAAAATATGAGGTAAATACAATGAAATTGTGTGAATTATTTACTTTACTTTAGTTCGAACGCACTTACATTATTCATTTTCTCATAGCGAGGCACAAGAGGATGTGATTTTTTCACATGGTACGATCCACCAACGAAGGAGAGAGAGAAGAAGGTACTGAATCTATTACAGTCGCGACTTAGGGAAGTGGAAGCAAAGAACGAGAAGTTGCGAACAAAGCTACTATTATATAAGTCTTTGTGGATTGCCACAACAATTGTAGTTGCTCTTTTTGTATGCTACAAAATGTAAAATGCAAAATGTGGATTGTCAAACTTTCTTTTGAGTGAAACAAAAAAGCCAAAGTTCTAGAATTTGTTGTTGTTGTAATGATAACTGGTGTGACGCCAACAGTTGTAGAATTTGTTGTTTATTTCTAGATTGTATTGATGTATTTGGAGTTTAGATAGTGTGTTTAATGTTTTGGGCGTGAAAATTTATCAAGATGCCGAGTTTTTTGTGAAACTCATTGTTAGAACGATGTTTCTATTGAACTTTGGAGTTCCGCAGTAGAGTCCTACAATAAATAGTGCAGAGTCCTGCAGTTCACTATGGAGTCCCTCATTTGAAGTGCAAAGTTCCGTAGTGAAGTCTATGCTCCCGCACAGTATATTTTAGTCAAAAAATTCATCATTCATTTGTTGTTCTCTTTCGATTTGGATTCTTAACATACTTTTAACTTGCGATAATATTCAATGATTCAATCATTAAATTATTATATTATTCATCATACTTCTTCCCCTGAGCCATCAAAAGAAACTTAGATTTAAAAGAAAATTTGCTAGAGTATCACTTGTTTTTAGATTCTCTTTCAGCCAAAGAAAAACAATTTAAGCACAAATCAACTCAATTTCCATAACGCAACATATCAAACATTATATAAATGATAATAAACAAATATTATCAAACAAATCAACTAAAGATTATCAACAAAGTCCAGATCCTGCTGGAGCATTCCTCGGACAATGGGAGTGTTCACTTTCATCTTGGTTCTCAAATTACATAGTACAAAATTGTCCTGCTGCTAAAAACATGTTGTCATAGTAATCTTTACTTACTAGGGTTGCACTTGAGACTCCTTTGCAAGTTCTTGAATTATGATCAGGTCCACCACATTTTCCACATGTCATAATCATATTTTTGCTAGAAACTGATGTTTGGCTTTGTGGTTCATCGATGTCTCTAGTTCTCTTCTTCTTTGGTCTGCCAAGTTGTCGTTTCATTAAAGGTGGCAGTATGGTGGGCGTACTTCTAGAAGGCCACAGATCAGCACCGTTAAGTGGTCTAATGAAATGAGAGTACAATCGGAATATATGTCTCCCGATGGTAGTATGTGTTAATGTAGTCCTCGATATTCCTTCTCATGAATGAAAGACAAGGAATCGCGTGCAAACAAGGTATACCAGTCAGCTCCCACATGTAACAACTGCATCGTCGATTATGTAAGTCGACATCAAATTGATAGAAATGATTAGTAACTTCAAATCTTTCCCCTCAGCAGGCGTTTGAAACCAGTGTCTTGCATCATTCTTTAATTTCTCAACTTTCTTGTGAACTTTAGGATATAGGAAGTCATTATATTTTTCCATTGTGCTATGCCTCTTCGCAATTCTAGCCATCATAATCCTCCTAATCATTTCGAGCATCGTCAAGATTGGCTTATCTCTTGCTGGGAGTATTAAGGAGTTGAATGACTCGCTGAGGTTGTTCAAAGTGAGCTCGCACTTTGATTGTTGACTGAATGCATGTCAGGACCAGAACTTCAAAGGAATCTCTAGCAATGCCATGTATGCCACTCTATTCAAAGCAGCCAACTTGTCCATCTCCTTCTTAAAGGCAGCTCCTGTTGTAGCCAATGATGTATTCCACATTGCTTTTTTGTAGACTTTTCCCCGAAACTCTTTTTTAAAATTTGCATACAAGTGTCGTACACAATACCGAACTTCAGCTTCGGGTACCACATCCTCTAATGATGGAACCAAACCCTGCATTGCAAATTGATAAGTGATATAACTATGCATTTGGAAACAAAAGTACATGAAAAAGAAGACTTACTTTTTGCTGGTATGAAATAAAAGTCAATCCACGACCATTGAAATTGTTTAGGTCCCTCAACAATAACCTCAAAAACCACGTCCAAGACTCTTTGGTTTCACCCTCTACAACAGCAATGGAAATGGGAAATATTCCACCATCCCAATCAACTCCAATTGCCGTCAAAAGTGGTCCGTGACATTGTCCTTTTAAATGACAACCGTCCAAACTAATGACGGGTCGACAACAAGTTATAAATCCTGTCTTACATGCATTCAAACACATATACAGTCTCTTGAAAATTTTATTCTCCTCGCTATATGTGGGATCCACACTCACGATGCATGTGCTCCCAGGATTCGACCTATTAATTTCTTCTGGATATGACAACAATTTTTTATATTGCTCCTCTGAACTTCCATCCACCATTATTCGAGCTTTCCTCCTCGCCTTATATGCTATGGTCTTTGAGATGTTCACGTTGTAGTCTTCTCTTACTGTTTCAATAATAGACGCAATATTCCAATGTGGGTGACTTCTAAACACACACAGGTACTCAGATGCTACTCATTTAGATGATGCATGACGACTCTCCATCGTTTGTGTGCATGAGTGCGAGGCTTTCAATGTTTTAATCTTGTAGGTGTCCTCAGCCTACATCTTTGATGCATATAGTCTCCATGGACATCCAGTTTTGCATACTGCTTGTAGTTGCATTTTTCACTTTTCTTGAATCTAATATCATATCCATTCTTCATTGCAAACTTTTTTACTGCGTCCTTTATAGCATGTATCGAATTAAAAGTCTTTCCTAACTGAAGCTCATTGGAGTATTGATGCTTGATGCTCGAACATTGCTCTGTCTCATATCATCACCTGATTCTGTTACTGAGTTTAATTCATCCTCATCCATATGTTGCGAAACAGAATCTATGGCAATTTCATTATCACTCGCCACTGAATCAACATTTTCGCCCTCTTCATCCCCATTAGAACTTAACACATCCGCATTCCCACTCTGTTCATCCCAATCAGCAGCTAACTCATTCTCATCATCATCTAACTCATCAGCACTTACCTCATCTCCATTCCCACTACATTCATCCCCATCAGCATCAATTAATTCATCCCCACTATCACTTAAATAACATATTGTATAATTGTCTTCATCCTCCACATAAATCCTAACGTATCGCTTTTCATCGAGCCTACTAACCATCTTCATCACATCCTTGTCAGTTTTCAAGCGCCTCAATCTCTTCTGCAAACTCAGTTTAGGAATCACATAAGAAAGAGTCTTCCATGCAATGACTCCAAACTCCGCTAGCATGTCAATAATCACCAAAATGGACATTCAATCTCCCTCGCACTTGGGAACAATTTCCTGTTTTCCACAGTTGTACATTAACCTCTTCTTATGTATGAATTTTCCTCCAAAATTTAACTCTATACTAAATTCATCCATATCTTTTACCTGCATTATAGAAAACATATAACAAGTCAACAAAACCGAACAGAGAGTTCAATATCAACAAGAAACAATATCAACAATTCATCAATTCTGGAAGAAAAATAAAACAAAACAGAGAGTTCACTGGCCACAATTCCTCATTTATGGAAGAAAAAATTACCCTCGGTTTGGCATATGAAAAACACAGTAAAATGAAGAAGATTTTTCTTCTTCGAAATCAAAGAAACAAAAAATCAGAAGTCAAGTACCAGAAGTCGATCAGAAACAGAAACAGGCGTACCAGAAGTCGATCAATAATCAGAAGACGATCAGAGAGCTGTGCGATGCGAGCGAGCTGAGCGACTGTGCGAGCTGTGCGATGCGAGCGAGCCGAGCGACTATGCAAGCTGTGCGATGCAAGCGAGTCTAGCGACTGTCGGTGCGATGCCAGAGAGAGAGGAAACGTGACCAAGCAACGTTAAAAACTTAGGGCTTTAGCCAATATTTTAATTTTTACAATTTTAACAAGAGGGTATTTTGGGGATTAACCAGCGCACGTGCAGAGCACGTGTCAATTTTAATGACCTTTTTAACAGGAGGGTTTAAATTGTAAACGCTTTATACGATGGAGTTTGATTGGGTCAAAAATAAACGTTAGGGGCCAAATGACCACTGACCCCATACGTTGGGGGCTAAATTGAACTTTTTCTTATAATATAATAAATTAAATTAAAATATTATAAAATTTAATAATAAAAAAACTTAACTAAAGAAAAGATGGGATTGTGGTGCGTCACACTGAGAAGACAAGGAGAGAGGGGGGAGAGATAACCAAGAGGGGAAGGAGATGAATTTCGTCAATTGACCTTCGATTTTGAGGAAATGAGTCTCAAATCTCCCTCTCGTGATTCTCATCCACTCTTGTGAAGGAATTTCCACGATAAGTCAAATTTTCTGTTGAATGATAGGGTTTTTGGGAGTTTTTGTTTTTTTTTTCCTAAAAACCCAGTTCAACTTGGGATTTTGGTACTTTTGTGTTGGAAATTTCTTTGATGGTGAAAAAGGGGAGGAATTGGAGGAAAAGGGTGGTCGAACAACGATTTTGATGCCTGGCTGCGAGCAGCGCTGTGGGGGTGAGGGCTACGGGGCCGGGCTGGGCCTGGCCGGCATAGTCCTGTGGCGAGCCTGCCCAAAGTCTCGATTAGGCCATCCTGGACCAGACTGAGCTAGACCATACCATACCGAACTGGGCTGAACTGAACCGGACATGATCGTGCTCGGGTCTGATTTTTTCAAATTTTCCCCATTTTTTCCATTTTTTTTGTATTTTTCTTCTCTTCTTCTTATTATTCTTAATGAAGGTATTTTATCATTTTTGGCCAATTTTGGTATGAACTTTGATTGGATGTTTGGATTGCGAAACGATGTCTGAAATTTTTTGAATCATGTCTTATGACTCGTTTCGTCATTTTGAATGCTATGGTTGTCTCCGTTTGCTGAAATTCTAACCCGATAGTTTTGCACATTTTTCGAGGTGAGCCATAAACTTAGTTTTTTTATGTATGAGTTAGAGCCTTTCATGTTAGGTCGATTGGTATCGTTTTTGGGATTAATTCGTGGTTTATAATGGGAAATTTTTGGGCTTTGATGGGTGAAACGTACAACATCCAAACTTTGAGTTTTTGTCAATGTTGCACGTGTGTATCGATGGGTCATTCAGTAAATAGTAGGTTGTTGCTTGTTAGGGTTCCTAGTTCTTGTTTAGGAGTCCATTCTTGTCGTCCTGTGTCGTATTGAGATTTATGATGTCAGATTTGTTATAGGTTCCGACGATTTTTCAATTTTGGTGCCTGCTTCTGGGAGCGAGCTTTCGAGTCTTGACTTGTCGATAAGAGTTTGGTTGCCATCCAGGTAGAGGTTTCTATACTGTACGTTTGTACATCACATTGTATTGCATAGTTTTTTAAAGAAATGTATTTTGGTGGATAACACCTATGAAAATCTTGACTGGGTCTGATCGCCAGCACGTCAGTTTTTACGTATATGTACGTATTTTTTTCACATTTAAATTTTATGTGGATGATATTCCATTTTAGAATTATATAGATGTACACCAGATGAGATGATTTTGCTTGGCTATTTGAGCTTTCTCGTGTTGGACTTAAGTTGTTATAAGCTGTAGTGTTCGAGCAAACAAAATAATTGGAGTCAGACATGATGTTTGTTTGGGGTTGTTTGAGCCTTTCTAACAATGCTCTTCAGTTGCCCTGGGTTTCATTAGTGTGTGAGCAAACAAAGCAACGACAATCGTTTGATATGCACCTTCTGCTACATGAAAGTTGCTTTGATGGTTTATACACGATGAGGGTGATGGGGCGGTGCTGACGCTCTCTTTGGGGGACCCGATAACCCCTAAACCTGGCCAGAGATTTTTATCACCTAGTTTGTATCGTGCTTGAGCTTACTTGATAGCCAACAGTAGACATTTATATAGATGGTGTTGTGCTTGACCTTGCTCGCTAAACATTATTGGATTTACTGGTTTTTACCGTTCTTGAGATCCCCACTGGTAGCTCAGACGATGTTGTTAGATCTTGTATTGCCTTCACTTTTCAGCTTCTTCTGACTCAAGAGGTGCAGTCGGTTCGATGGTTGTCACCTTTCTATGATAGTGTGGCAGATGGGTCCATGAACAACACTTTTTTTTCATTAGGGTTTTTTTTTTTTCTAACGAAAATGATGATGACCTATTTTATTGTATATCTACTTATATATGTAGCAACGTTTTCGAAACTGCCTCTCTGTAGCTTATTGAGCCTATTTTTAACAATGGTAATAAGGATTTGAAGATTTTAAAATCATTGGCTTGTGGAGCCTGTTTTAAGTTGAAAGAAACGTCTTTGGAATATAAAGTCATACTTTACATTTTGTAACTAATTATAGTTTTGAAAGAAAATGATAAAACTAGTTTTGATATATGCATCTGAGTATAATAGGGTTCCCTACTGAGTTAGTCACTTACCCCACCCCCTGTATTTCCCAAGTTAGAATCATGGAGGCTAATATTGCGGATGCTCGTTATGGAATGGACCTTTGTATTCATTCTCTTTTTCCATGAGAGTTGTTTTATGTTGTAACACCCGGTTCTATCGAACCAGCTCTTTTATTATTAATGGTATACACCTGATTTGTAAGTAGGGTTATTAAATGACTAGACAAGGGCACTAGAGTAAATTTACAATTTTCAAAAGTGGATAACGTATTTAAGGAAAGAGGGTTGGGTTTAATGCACTGTAGCCGCCACCAATTTCATACTTTTCCTCTTTGGGTTTTTAGCTCAAGCAGCCGAGCTCTCTAGACGATTTTCCTCGCCTGATTCTCCTTCAACTTAGGTAAGTTTTCCTCATTTCTCTTAAGATATAGTGGTTAGTTACCTGAGGGAGTACAATGTGAGGATCTTGAAGGTGCTGAGATTGGGCGTAGGTTCGGGTTCTTAGAGATAAAAGGGATTGCACGGGTAGCAGAGTTTCAAATCGGTTTCCTCAATCTTATTATTGATTTTTGGTAAGGTCTAGTGAGAGTTGGATTAATGTATTACCATAAACTTAGGTAAGCGTGCTTTTGGAGTAGTTGAAACCATGCATCTCCAGGAGAGCCAGGTAAGTAAAGTTTGCTTGTGCCTTCGGGCCTACATCACAAAACATTATGATTAAGCTTACTTGGATGAATCTGTATGTCATGCATCATGTTTTTTTTTAAAGTATACGAAAATGAATTTGAATGCATGTTGGCATGGTGAGGATTGAACATATTGAAACAGCTATGTGAATCAGTTTTACTGTTAAGGGAAATAATCCGCCCCTTAATGAGACAGTAGATATTTATACTTTGGAAGAGTTGATCAAACTTCCAATTTCACAGGGGGATCTGAACATGTGAATCAGATTTACTGTTAAGGGAATTAATCCGCCCCTTAATGAGTCAGTGGATGTATATACTTTGGGAGAATTGATCCAACTCCCAATTTCACAGGGAGATCTGAAAAGAAACGAAGCATGAACAACTGAGTTGAGAAAGTAGAAACTGCATGTTTAGGAATTCATATTTTAGTGTTTCATTTCATTACTGCTTTACTTACTTAGCATTAGGCTAATAGATGAATTTTGTGATGTAGGTGAAGAAGTGATTGCAGGTGTATTTACTGAGTCTGCTGAGGACTAGACTGGTTGTGGAGTGCATCTTTGTAACAATCTGGCAGCTGATGGGGCGGTTTAACTGATGTCAGTTGGTGTGAAGGTTCAGTTGTCAACGTTTCAATTTTAGTGTGTTGAGTTTTCATGACAGTAGTGGTTTTCAATATTCTGAATACGATTTTTTTTAGAGTTTTCTGATAATAGTATTTGGTTGGGCTTAAATGTTGATTTTACTGAATTTGAGTGATGTAAGGATTTGAATTGTTCTAAATGGTTTCAGTGAAGTAAGTTTGTCCTTCTCACAGTTAGAGATGTTTTTGGATGGAATTTGAGTAGTTGAAATATTGTTCCACTTTCTGTTGAGTTTTCTGAAGTTACTTAGGGTCAGGGGTTTTTGAAAGTCTTGAGTAAAGTTTGCAAGTTCAACCATCGATGAATGGAGTTCACCGGTGGATGTTGTGTGTGTGGATCGAATTATCCGGCTAACGTCATCGGATGATGTCGAGTATTTTACTCACTGGATGATGTCGAGTATTTTACTCACTGGTGGATGTCGTGTGTAAATCCATCGGATGATGTAGAAAGTCTTTTGTCGTCTAGTGACCGGTGGATGTCGTGTGTAAATCCACCGGATGATGTAGAAAGTCTTTTGTCGTTTAGTGACCGTTGGATGTCGTGTGTAAATCCATCAGATGATGCAGAAAGTCTTTTGTACCAGTGGATGTCGTGTGTAAATCCACCGGATGATGTAGAAAGTCTTTTGTCGTTTAGTGACCGGTGGATGTCGTGTGTAAATCCATCGGATGATGTAGAGAATACTTTGTCGTTTTGCCACCGGATGATGTCTTCCATTTTCTGCTTCAGCCCCTTTTTGTTGACTTTGTTCAGCGGGCGATGCGTTTGACTTTTGAAACTTATGAAGTATTCTGCGATTTAAACCTTTATTCCTTTTTACCGATTATTCCTCAAAATTCCAACTGAGTATTCAAGCATTGTACAATAGTTTTGTTTAACTCTATTTTTACTTAAATGATTTCCGTTGCAAGTTCTCGAATGTTTGAAGTTTTAGAAGACGTCAAATTTTGACTCTCGAGTAAACCTTTAATTTTGGTTCAAAGTTTCCGAGTTTCGTGCAAGTTTTGTGTAACAAACCGGGTTCTAAAAGTTCGGGGCGTTACAGTATGGTATCAGAGACATTCAGTTAAACCGTTCAAAAGATTACTCATCAGTGCCAATCGTTGCATGGAAGTACTTCAACAACTGTAAGTGTTTATGTTAACCTTAGTTAATAGATATTTAAGAGTGTAATTAACCCTGTACAGGAATTTAGTACAATGGCCAGACGCCCAGGGAGACCTAGAGTGCCAAGAGAAATGCCGAATGTGAGGGGTGAAGAGGAGCCTAGTGTGATTAGGCAGCTAACAGATTTAGTGCGACAACAAACTGATTTAGTGCGCCAACAGTCTGACCAACTAGGAGTACTGTTGAACCGGGAGGTGCAAGGAAGTGCCAACTTGGGTTCTAGCAATGAAAATTCTGGATATAGATTCCGGAGAGTAAGACCACCCACGTTCGATGGACAGTCATCTGATCCAGTAATTGCTGATGGATGGCTTAGGAAGATTGAAAGTATGTTTAGGTGTGCCAACGTTGGAGAAGGAGACAAGGTCACATTGGCAACCTTTCATTTAGCTGGTGAAGCTCAACTCTGGTGGGAGACAATAGAGACCACCACTGATGTTTTGTCAATGCCCTGGTCACAATTCAAGGATATGTTCTATGAGAAGTATTTCAGCAGCACAGTCCAGACTGCGAAGAAGTTGGAGTTTCTGAACTTAAAGCAGATAGGGTCTGTGGCCGAATACAGTAGACAATTTGAGTCATTGTCCAGGTTTGCTGGGCATTTTTCTCACAAGGAAGAGGATAAAGTGTTTAAATTTGTGCATGGACTGAAGCCAGAAATCTACCGTGGGGTTAAATTCTGTGGTATTAAAGGTTTAACGTTCAGTGAAGTTGTGTCCACTGCTCTGGAAGTGGAAGAAGCTGAAGGGAAGTGTGCTAGACCAAGGGAGGTCACACAAAGGTTTAACCAGCCACACCAGCATAGGGGAACGAAGAGGCCAAGTGAAGGCCAAAATAGCCAAGGAGCGGGTGGGAAGATGCAAAGTGTCAGGAAATTTCCCCAGTGTCCTCAGTGTTTGAAGAACCACCCGGGGGAGTGCAGACTGGGCTTTGGGAAGTGTTTCAACTGTGAGGAAGTTGGACACACATACAAAGAGTGCTCGAAGCCTAGAGTCACCAGATGCTACAACTGTAACAAGGTCGGTCACATTAGTAGAGACTGTCCAGTTCCTAAGAGCGGCCCTGCTACGATTAAACCAAGAATTTTCTCCATGATGGAGTCGGGAGATGAAGAACAGCCTGCTGTGGTGTCAGGTACTATATTGATCAACTCTGTGCCTGCTTTTACTTTGATAGATTCTGGCGCAACACATTCATTTATAGCATCTGCTTTTGCTGTTAAGTTAGATGTACAGTTTACTCTTCCATGCATCAGTTTAATGTTGCATTGCCTTCTGGTGGACGCATGCACTCTAGCCAAGTGATGCTTGACAGCGAAGTGTTAGTAGGGAATGTAAGTCTACCTGTTGATCTTATAATTATGGATATAATAGGATTTGATGTAATCCTAGGAATGGACTGGTTGTTTAAACATCATGCCACAATAGATTGTAGGATTGGAATAGTTAGCTTCCAACCCCCTGGTAGTTCGAAACACACCTTTCAAGCTTCAAGGAAGAGTAAGGAAATGTCTGTGATGACTTCTATTAACACAAGACCTTCCCTATGTGGAGAGTATTTGTGCTTCTTAGCTAGCGTTTTAGACACACAGCTTGTAGGAAAAGCAAATCCTCAGAATGTCCTAATTGTCCAAGACTTCCCTGAAGTATTCTTAGATGACCTTCCTGGTTTGCCGCCAGATAGGGAAATTGAATTTGTTGTTGATGTTTACCCTGGAGCCGAGCCTGTGTCTAAGAATCCATATAGACTAGCACCAACAGAACTTAAGGAACTGAAGAAGCAGTTAGAGGATCTGCTAGAGAAAGGATTCATACGCCCTAGTTTTTCACCATAGGGCGCACCTGTCCTTTTTGTCAAAAAGAAAGATGGATCAATGCGTATGTGCATTGATTATAGAGAATTGAACAAGTTAACTGTCAAGAATAAGTATCCATTGCCGAGGATTGACGATTTATTTCACCAACTTAATGGTGCAAGAGTTTTCTCTAAGATTGACCTTAGGTCTGGTTATTACCAGTTAAAAGTCAAATCTGAAGATATTCCTAAGACAGCTTTTCGCACAAGGTATGGACATTATGAGTTTTTGGTTATGTCCTTTGGATTGACTAATGCGCTAGCAGCATTCATGGATCTCATGAATAGGGTGTTTCATAAATACTTAGATAAATTTGTCATAGTGTTCATTGATGATATTTTAATTTATTCCCGTTCCAAGGACGAGCATGCTAGAAACCTGACCTTGGTGTTGGAAGTATTAAAACAGCACCAACTTTACGCCAAGTTTTCTAAGTGTGAGTTTTGGTTGGACCAAGTTCACTTCTTAGGACATGTTATCTCTGGAGATGAGATATCCGTTGACCCAGCTAAGGTTCAAGCAGTTAAGGAATGTCCCCAACCAAGGAATGCTACTGATATTCGAAATTTCCTTGGATTAGCAGGATATTATAGAAAATTTATTGAGGGATTTTCAAAGATTGCTACACCTCTTACTAAGTTAACAAGGAAAAATGTGATGTATAGATGGACTGAGGAATGTGAGCATAGCTTTCAGACCTTGAAACAGAAACTGACAAATGCTCCAATTCTGACCCTTCCTGTCGATAATGGTAAGTTTAGCATTTACTGTGATGCTTCCAAGATTGGCCTTAGATGTGTGTTAATGCAAGATGGTAAAGTAATAGCTTATACCTCTAGACAGTTGAAAACTCATGAGAAGAATTACCCTACCCATGACTTAGAACTAGCTGTTGTTGTATTTGCACTTAAGATTTGGAGGCATTACTTGTATGGACAGTCTTGCGAGATATTTTCAGACCATAAAAGTATGAAGTATATTTTCACACAGAAAGAATTGAATATGAGGCAACGTCGGTGGTTAGAATTTGTCAAGGACTATGACTTTGAAATAAAATATCATCCTGGCAAGGCAAATGTGGTGGCAGATGCCTTGAGTAGAGTAACAACATCAACCCCAACTATGGTTTTCAGTATGCCATTAGCTTTAGAGTCAGAATTCCTAAAGTTTAATCTAGAAGCAGTATCCAGTGTATCAGCTATACTTTCAGCCATAACCTTAAAGCCTACCATTCTGGAGAAAATAAAGGAAGCCCAGAAGAATGATGATGAGTGTAATAAGTACAAGTCAAGCATGGATTCTACGGACAAGTCAGATTTTAAGCACTCCACCGATGGAATCCTTAAATTTAGAAATAAATGGTTTGTTCCTGCCATTAAGGAACTTCGTGATGAGATCCTTTCTGAGGCACACTCTTCCAGGTTCTCTGTTCACCCTGGGAGCACCAAGATGTACAAGGATCTTAAACGGCATTATTGGTGGCCAAGCATGAAGAGAAGTGTGGCAGAATATGTAGGATCGTGTTTGTGCTGTCAGCAGATTAAGGCCGAGCATCAGAGACCCTCTGGAGCATTGCAACCCTTACCAGTTTCTGAAAGGAAATGGGAACAAATAACGATGGATTTTTTTGTTGGATTACCTCAGGACAGCAAGGGGACAAGATGCAATTTGGGTTATAGTTGACCGTCTAACCAAATCTGCTCATTTTCTGCCAATTAAGATAACTTACTCGATGGATCAGCTTGCCGAATTGTACATGCAAGAGATTGTTAGATTGCATGGGGTTCCTTGTACCATAGTTTCAGATCGGGATTCCAGATTCACATCTAAATTTTGGAAGAGTTTACACAAAGCTATGGGAACACAGCGTAGTTTTAGCACAGCTTTCCACCCTCAAACAGATGGACAATCAGAAAAAACCATCCAAACATTAGAAGATATGCTCCGTGCCTGCATATTAGATTTTCAAGGATCTTGGAGTAAATACTTATCATTGGTGGAGTTTTCTTATAATAACAGTTTTCAGACAACAATAGGAATGGCACCGTATGAAGCATTGTATGGTCAAAAATGCAGATCACCTTTGTACTGGGATGAAGTTGGAGAAGTGCAGTTGCTTAGTCCTGACCTTGTGCAACAAACTATTGAGAAGGTTGCCCTCATCCGTCAGAGAATTTTTGCAGCTCAGAGTCGACAGAAGAGTTATGCAGATTGCAGCCGTAGAGAGTTAGAATTTGTGATCGGTGATGAAGTTTTTCTCAAGGTGTCACCACTCAAAGGAGTTGTGAGATTTGGGAAGAGAGGAAAGTTGAACCCCAGATTCATTGGACAATTCTCGATCTTGAAAAGGGTTGGGAAGACAGCCTACCAGTTACAGCTACCAACCTCCATGGAAGGAATCCATGATGTGTTTCATATTTCCATGCTTAAGAAATGTGTACGAGATCCTTCTCATATTGTGGAACAGCAGAGTATTGAAGTTCACCCTACTCTTACATATGAGGAGAAACCTGTAAGGATCTTAGACTATGCAGTGAAGGTTTTGCGCAACAAAGAGGTTCCACTAGTGAAAGTCTTATGGCACAACCAGAACGTAGAGGAGAAACCTTGGGAGCGCCAACAAGACATGTTGGACCAATACCCAGAATTATTCAGGTACTGAATTTTGAGGACAAAATTCTTTTAAGGAGGGTAGATTGTAACACCCGGTTCTATCGAACCAGCTCTTTTATTATTAATGGTATACACCTGATTTGTAAGTAGGGTTATTAAATGACTAGACAAGGGCACTAGAGTAAATTTACAATTTTCAAAAGTGGATAACGTATTTAAGGAAAGAGGGTTGGGTTTAATGCACTGTAGCCGCCACCAATTTCATACTTTTCCTCTTCGGGTTTTCAGCTCAAGCAGCCGAGCTCTCTAGGCGATTTTCCTCGCCCGATTCTCCTTTAACTTAGGTAAGTTTTCCTCATTTCTCTTAAGATATAGTGGTTAGTTACCTGAGGGAGTACAATGTGAGGATCTTGAAGGTGCTGAGATTGAGCGTAGGTTCGGGTACTTAGAGATAGAAGGGATTGCACGGGTAGCAGAGTTTCAAATCGGTTTCCTCAATCTTATTATTGATTTTTGGTAAGGTCTAGTGAGAGTTGGATTAATGTATTGCCATAAACTTAGGTAAGCGTGCTTTTGGAGTAGTTGAAACCGTGCATCTCCAGGAGAGCCAGGTAAGTAAAGTTTGCTTGTGCCTTCGGACCTACATCACAAAACATTAGGATTAAGCTTACTTGGATGAATCTGTATGTCATGCATCATGTTTTTTTTAAAAGTATACGAAAATGAATTTGAATGCATGTTGGCATGGTGAGGATTGAACATATTGAAACAGCTATGTGAATCAGTTTTACTGTTAAGGGAAATAATCCGCCCCTTAATGAGACAGTGGATATTTATACTTTGGAAGAGTTGATCCAACTTCCAATTTCACAGGGGGATCTGAACATGTGAATCAGATTTACTGTTAAGGGAATTAATCCGCCCCTTAATGAGTCAGTGGATGTATATACTTTGGGAGAATTGATCCAACTCCCAATTTCACAGGGGGATCTGAACAGAAACGAAGCATGAACAACTGAGTTGAGAAAGTAGAAACTGCATGTTTAGGAATTCATATTTCAGTGTTTCATTTCATTACTGCTTTACTTACTTAGCATTAGGCTAATAGATGAGTTTTGTGATGTAGGTGAAGAAGTGATTGCAGGTGTATTTACTGAGTCCGCTGAGGACTAGACTGGTTGTGGAGTGCATCTTTGTAACAATCTGGCAGCTGATGGGGCGGTTTAACTGATGTCAGTTGGTGTGAAGGTTCAGTTGTCAACGTTTCAATTTTAGTGTGTTGAGTTTTCATGACAGTAGTGGTTTTCAATATTCTGAATACGATTTTTTTTAGAGTTTTCTGATAATAGTATTTGGTTGGGCTTAAATGTTGTTTTTACTGAATTGAGTGATGTAAGGATTTGAATTGTTCTAAATGGTTTCAGTGAAGTAAGTTTGTCCTTCTCACAGTTAGAGATGTTTTTGGACGGAATTTGAGTAGTTGAAATATTGTTCCACTTTCTGTTGAGTTTTCTGAAGTTACTTAGGGTCAGGGGTTTTTGAAAGTCTTGAGTAAAGTTTGCAAGTTCAACCATCGGTGAATGAAGTTCACCGGTGGATGTTGTGTGTGTGGATCGAATCATCCGGCTGACGTCACCGGCTGATGTCGAGTATTTTACTCACCGGATGATGTCGAGTATTTTTGTGATGACCCAAATGTGCACGTATGGGTACGACTGCGGGGCAAATCTCGGGTTGCGGGGCAAACCTCGGGTTCTAAGCCGAGTGTAGGCGAATCCCGGACTCGAGTATAAGCGAATCCCGGGTCGTAAAGAGGGGGTCGTCACAATCCCACATCGCTTGGGGAAGTATGTGGAAATGAAACATATGTAAAGAGAACCTCCCAACATAGCAAGACGCGTTTTGGAGCACAATTTGCAACGGATCTCATAAGAACTCCGAAGTTAAAAGTGCTTCGGCGAGAGCAATTTCAGGTTGGGTGACCTTCCGGGAAGTTCTCGCCAAACAAAGCCGTGAGGGGAGGATATTGGGCTACGACCTAATCCTCAGAGCGGACAATATCTTGCTGGGATATGTGGTCGTTACAAATGGTATCAGAGCCTGTACCCAACTGAAAATGTGGCCAACGAGGACGTTGGGCCCCCGAGGGGGGGTGATTGTGATGACCCGAATGTGCACGTATGGGTACGACTGCGGGGCAAACCTCGGGTTGCGGGGCAAATCTCGGGACCTAAGCCGAGTGTAGGCGAATCCCGGACTCAAGTATAGGCGAATCCCGGGTCGTAAAGAGGGGGTCGTCACAATCCCACATCGCTTGGGGAAGTATGTTGAAATGAAACATATATAAAGAGAACCTCCCAACATAGCAAGACGCGTTTTGGAGCACAATTGGCAACGGATCTCATAAGAACTCCGAAGTTAAAAGTGCTTCGGCGAGAGCAATTTCAGGTTGGGTGACTTTCCGGAAAGTTCTCGCCAAACAAAGCCGTGAGGGGAGGATATTGGGCTACGGCCCAATCCTCAGAGCGGACAATATCTTGCTGGGATATGTGGTCGTTACAAATGGTATCAGAGCCTGTACCCAACCGAAAATGTGGCCAACGAGGACGTTGGGCCCCCAAGGGGGGGTGATTGTGATGACCCGAATGTGCACGTATGGGTACGACTGCGGGGCAAACCTCGGGTTGCGGGGCAAATCTCGGGACCTAAGCCGAGTGTAGGCGAATCCCGGACTCAAGTATAGGCGAATCCCGGGTCGTAAAGAGGGGGTCGTCACAATCCCACATCGCTTGGGGAAGTATGTTGAAATGAAACATATATAAAGAGAACCTCCCAACATAGCAAGACGCGTTTTGGAGCACAATTGGCAACGGATCTCATAAGAACTCCGAAGTTAAAAGTGCTTCGGCGAGAGCAATTTCAGGTTGGGTGACTTTCCGGGAAGTTCTCGCCAAACAAAGCCGTGAGGGGAGGATATTGGGCTACGGCCCAATCCCCAGAGCGGACAATATCTTGCTGGGATATGTGGTCGTTACAAATGGTATCAGAGCCTGTACCCAACCGAAAATGTGGCCAAACGAGGACGTTGGGCCCCCAAGGGGGGGTGATTGTGATGACCCGAATGTGCACGTATGGGTACGACTGCGGGCAAACCTCGGGTTGCAGGGCAAATCTCGGGACCTAAGCCGAGTGTAGGCGAATCCCGGACTCAAGTATAGGCGAATCCCGGGTCGTAAAGAGGGGGTCGTCACAATCCCACATCGCTTGGGGAAGTATGTGGAAAATGAACATATATAAAGAGAACCTCCCAACATAGCAAGACGTGTTTGGAGCACAATTGGCAACGGATCTCATAAGAACTCCGAAGTTAAAAGTGCTTCGGCGAGAGCAATTTCAGGTTGGGTGACTTTCCGGGAAGTTTCTCGGTGATGTTCGTGTGTAAATCCATCGGATGATGTAGAAAGTCTTTTGTCGTCTAGTGACCGGTGGATGTCGTGTGTAAATCCACCGGATGATGTAGAAAGTCTTTTGTCGTTTAGTGACCGGTGGATGTCGTGTGTAAATTCATCAGATGATGCAGAAAGTCTTTTGTCGTTTAGTGACCAGTGGATGTCATGTGTAAATCCACCGGATGATGTAGAAAGTCTTTTGTCGTTTAGTGACCGGTGGATGTCGTGTGTAAATCCATCGGATGATGTAGAGAATACTTTGTCGTTTTGCCACCGGATGATGTCTTCCATTTTCTGCTTCAGCCCCTTTTTGTTGACTTTGTTCAGCGGGCGATGCGTTTGACTTTTGAAACTTATGAAGTATTCTGCGATTTAAACATTTATTCCTTTTTACCGATTATTCCTCAAAATTCCAACTGAGTATTCAAGCATTGTACAATAGTTTTGTTTAACTCTATTTTTACTTAAATGATTTCCGCTGTAAGTTCGCGAATGTTTGAAGTTTTAGAAGACGTCAAATTTTGACTCTCGAGTAAACCTTTAATTTTGGTTCAAAGTTTCCGAGTTTTGTGCAAGTTTTGTGTAACAAACCGGGTTCTGAAAGTTCGGGGCGTTACATATGTCTTTAGTAAGGATTTTCTTGAGTTATTATTTTCCTTATGTAGGATTTGCATAATTTTATTGGATGTTTGACTTTTATTTCTTGCATAGTATTTTATTTGATTGTTTGAGTTTTTGTATTATCTTATCTTTATTTGATCACTATGTGGATTCGGCCCATTCTCCGTGGGCCAAGGTTCATTTCATAAAAGTCTTCTGCTGTTAAACCTAATCTTGAGCTGTGCTGTTAGGTTCTCTCCGAGGATTTAGCCGTTCAACCCGGCGTTTCTGTTTAGGCCCACCTCCGGGTCGTGACAGGTTGACTCATTTTGTCATGTTGTTGCCATGTTAGATTTTTTGGTCAATTAATCAAAATTGTTAATTTGGGAGATTACCATATGGTTAAATTTGAAAAAATTAATGTTGGGTAATTTAAAATTTACCTTAATTAAGAATTAAATATTGTTCAGATTTTTGGTAAAGTATAATTTAAGGATTTTAATATAAAACATATTAATTTATATTATATTCAAATTATTTATTCACTTAAAATAAAATGTTTTAAATAAGGAAGGAAGGAAGCCCTTCCTCATTTTGTGCTAATCGTCGTGTTACAGGGATGGTGAAGTGTTTGCGAAGCCTTGTGCATTATCTTTTTTGAAGGAGCTTCGATTGTTGGTGAGTTTCTCCTCCCTGATCTGAGTTTGAAAAACGGCGAAGAGAGGCAATTTTTGAAACCCTCCGTCTTTGAGAATCACATAAGGTTTGATCGTTGTGGATTACCTGTCGACACTTCAAGCCCTTGCCTATGAAAACAGAGAGCTCAACGTGTCGACCTCTTTGAGAGGTTGGTCGACACCTAAAGTGTCGACTGCTTGGTGCAAGGGTCAACACTTCAGGTGATAGTGTGGACCGCACAACTTTTTATTTTGAAAAGGTGTCGACACTTCAGGTGAAAGTGTCAACTGGAAGCCAACTCGAGAGGTATCTAGTGTCAACCGCCAGACAAAAGTGTCAACCGCAAGTCCAAACAGAGAGTTACAAGTGTTGACCCCTAACTTAAAGTGTCAACCACACAAATTATATTTTGAGAAAATTTTGTGTAGCACCCGGTTCCATTAAACCCAATTTAATTTGTCAAATTAAGATGTGCAAATATGGATTAGGTTAATGAATGGATATGCAAGGGCATTATGGTAAATTAAAAACTTATTAGTGGATAACCTATTTAGAAAGAATCTATTGAGCTCAGCCGCCACTATTCATTCTTGCTCTCGGTTTTCAGCTCAAACCAGCAGACTTCCCAGGCGATTTCCTTCCCCGAGTCCGTTCGATGAGCTAGGTAAGTTTCTACCTCGATTTTTCTGACTTAGTAACTAAGGAAGATTGTATGGGGGAAGTGTTAGATATCTATTTTGGGAACTCATCAGGAAAGTGAGTAGATACGGGTTTAGCATAGAATCAGTAATGCTTGGCGATCAGAACTCCCAACTATTCCCTTAGGTTTTCTGAATGCCTTAGAATGAGGTTTAGTACAGGTTGACTTAATGTTCTGTTTATGTTCTAGGTGAGAAAGATCCCGAAGAAGCTCCTAACCGAGCACTCGCCAAGAATCCAGGTAAGTAGAGTTTGTTTGTGCCTTCGGGCCTACATCACAAAACAGTAGGGTTTATGTATGTTTTGTATGTTTATTTTCCAGTTGTCATGCATCATGTTTTTGAAAGATTACGAAAATGAATTTACATGAAACGCATGGTAAGTGTGAGCAGGATGATCAGAATAACTGTTAAGGGGGATTAATCCGCCCCTTAACTGAGAACAGAGGATTGAGGTTTTGGGAAAAGTGATCCACTTCCCAATCCTACAAGGGGATCAGACCAGTTAACTGTTAAGGGAATTAATCCGCCCCTTAATTGAGATCAGAGGATGTATGCTTTGGGGAATGACTGATCCACTTTCCCATCGTACAGAGGGATCAACAGAGAACGAATTTGAATACAACTGAGATGAGAAAGTAGAGACCGCATGTTTAGGGAAATTATTGCTTCATTGATCCATTTCATTCATCGCTCTACTTGCTTAGCATTAGGCTAATAGATGAGTTTTGTGATATAGGTGAAGAAGTTACTGAAGGTATGTTTACCGATCAACATGAGGAATAGGCTAGTTGGAGGAGCATTTTCAGGCATCGGTTTGGTCATCTGTTGAGGCGGTTTAATCCATGGCTGCAGGTGTTGAGTTGGGAGTAACTAGTTCAGTATAGATGTTTCCTTTTTCTGAAAATTTTATGACAGTAGTGTTTTTTTTTTAAACTTTGAATACATTCTGAGAGTCTTTGATATTAGTGTTCTGTTGGGTTTTGAAAACATTGTTTTTACTGAATTTGGGAAGGGCAGTGATTTGGTTTGTTTCTGGATGTTTAGTTTTGTCGTTCTGCCTATCGGAAGGTGCCTTCAGTAAAGTCGTTGGATGAGAGAGAGAACATCCGGCTGACGTCATCGGCAGGTGCGAGTCGCAAA
This sequence comes from Begonia masoniana, assembly GCA_022432975.1. Classification (NCBI taxonomy): domain Eukaryota; kingdom Viridiplantae; phylum Streptophyta; class Magnoliopsida; order Cucurbitales; family Begoniaceae; genus Begonia; species Begonia masoniana. Next base: position 41,148,283 of record CM039508.1, on the reverse strand, counting down.
ATCTGTAGTTTTGTCTATCGGCAGATGGAAATCTATCGGTAGATGAAGTTATGTTGACTCCATCGGCAGATGAAGTTATGTTGACTTCATCGGCAGATGTAGTGTGTATTTTAATCTTATCGGAAGGAGTCATAATGTCGTTGTCGGTAGATGTCGCGAGTTTGTCTATCGGCAGATGGAAATCTATCGGTAGATGAAGTTATGTTGACTCCATCGGCAGATGAAGTTATATTGACTTCATCGGCAGATGCAGTTGTGTTGGCTTGTCGGTAGATGGTGGTGCGTTGTTTGTACACGTCATCGGCAGAAACCTCCTAAATCCTATTTCTGCTTCTTCCGTTGACTTTGTCGTCGGCAGATGTGTTCGACTTCGGCAACTTCACGGGCATTCCGCGTTTTTTTTTTTTTTAAGATTTATGTCTTTTAGCCAATTACTCTTAACACTTCCAACAGTCATTTTAAAATGTTTTCACAGGTCACTTAGCTTCATTGATGTCCAATTAATTTTCCGCTGCAAGTTTTAAAATATATTTAGTTTTAGAAAAAGTCAAATTTTGGCTGTCGAGTGAAATTTTAAATTTAGCATCAAGACGTCATGGTTCGGTTCAGCGTTATGAGTGGCAAACCGGGTTCAGATAACTCGGGGCGTTACAAGTTGGTATCAGAGCCATTTGGTTAAACCGTTCAAAGAATTACTCAACAGTGCCGATCGTTGCACGGAAGTACTCCAACAACTGTAAGTGTTTATGTTAGTTTTAGTTATTAGATATTTATGAGAATAGTTAACCTTTTACAGGGATATAGTAAAATGTCTAGACGACCAGGTAGACCGAGAGTACAGAGGGGGACACCAAACCAAGAGAGTACTGAGAATTCTGGTGTGATCAGGCAGCTGACAGACTTGGTACGCCAGCAATCTGATATGATGCGCCAGCAGTCCGATCAGTTGGGACTGCTACTGAACCGAGAGGTACAAGGGAGTGCCAACTCGGGTTCTAGCAATGAACAGGCAGGAGAGAGGTTTAGGAGGTTGCGACCACCCACTTTTGATGGAAAGTCAGCTAATCCAATTGTGGCCGAGGAATGGTTGAAAAAGATAGAAAGCATGTTTAGGTGTGCAAATGTGGGAGAAGGAGAAAAGGTCATTTTGGCAACCTTCCACCTTGCCGGTGATGCTCAACTTTGGTGGGAAACGATGGAGACCACCCATGATGTTATTACGATGACTTGGACGCAATTTAAGGAGCTTTTATATGAGAAGTATTTTAACAGTACTGTACAGACCACAAAGAAGTTGGAGTTCATGAACTTGAAACAGACAGGGACCGTAGCTGAATACAGCAGACAGTTTGAATCCCTATCAAGGTTTGCCGGACACCTCGCACACAGAGATGAGGATAAAGTGTTCCAATTTGTGCATGGGCTGAAACCTGAGATTTATAGAGGAGTCAAGTTCTCGGGTATAAAAGGATTGTCCTACAGTGAAGTAGTGTCCACGACATTAGAAGTGGAAGAGGCGGAGATGAAGTGTGCTGGGTTTAGTGCGGCTCCACGAAAGTTCACCCAGCCACACCATCACAGGGGAACGAAGAGGCCCGGTGAGGGCCAGGGCAGTCAAGGGAAGGAGAAGAAGACACCAGATACTAGAAAGTTCCCTCAATGCCCAAAGTGTTTAAGATTTCACCCGGGAGAGTGTAGAATTAGCGCAGGGAAGTGTTTCAACTGTGAGGAGACCGGGCATCTGCTTAAGGATTGCCCAAAGCCCAGAGTCCTTCGCTGTTATAATTGTAATAAAGTTGGCCACATGAGTAAGGATTATCCAGCTCTGAAGAATGGCCCTGTGAATGTTAAGCCAAGAATATTCTCCATGGTAGAATCGGGTGATGAAGATCAGCCTGCTGTTGTGTCAGGTACCATACTAGTCAATTTTATGCCTGCATTTACTTTAATAGATTCAGGTGCAACACATTCCTTCATAGCGTCTGCATTTGCTGATAAATTAGACATTAAGTCTTCACTTTCTGAGCATATGTTTAATGTTGCTTTACCTTCTGGCGAACGCATGCGCTCTAGTCGTATGCTGCTTAATAGTGTAGTGACAGTAGAAGGTAAGAACCTACCTGCTGATCTCATTATTTTAGAGATCATGGGATTTGATGTAATCTTAGGAATGGATTGGTTGTTTAAGCACTATGCTACGATAGATTGTAGAACTGGCTTAGTTAGTTTTCAACCCCCTGGTGGTTTAAGACACACTTTCCAAGCCTCGAAGAAAGATAAGAGGATGTCTGTTTTAGCCGCTTTTAGTGCTAGATCTTCCTTATGCAGTGAGTATTCATGCTTTCTGGCCAGTGTTTTGGACACAAAACTGGTAGGAGAACCGAGTCTCCAAAAGGTTCCAATAGCTCAAGATTTCCCTGAAGTTTTCCTTGATGACCTGCCTGGTTTACCACCTGATAGGGAGATTGAATTTGTAGTAGATGTCTATCCTGGTGCTGAGCCAGTATCTAAGAATCCATACCGATTAGCACCAGGCAGAACTCAAGGAGTTAAAGAAACAGTTAGAGGAACTGATGGAAAAAGGGTTCATACGACCGAGTTATTCGCCGTGGGGTGCACCAGTTCTCTTTGTCAAGAAAAAGGATGGATCAATGCGCATGTGCATTGACTACCGAGAATTAAATAAGTTAACCATCAAGAATAATTACCCATTACCTAGGATCGATGATTTGTTTGACCAACTTCAAGGTGCACGAGTTTTCTCTAAGATTGACTTAAGATCGGGGTACTACCAATTGAAGGTTAAGTCTGAGGATATACCAAAGACTGCCTTTCGTACGAGATATGGACATTACGAATTTTTGGTATGTCCTTTGGTTTGACAAATGCACTAGCAGCTTTCATGGATCTCATGAATAGAGTGTTTCACGAGTTTCTAGACAAGTTTGTCATTGTATTCATTGATGATATCTTGATTTATTCTAGAAATAAGGATGAGCATGCAACGCATTTGAGTTTGGTGTTAGGAGTACTCAGACAGTACCAGCTTTATGCTAAGTTTTCCAAGTGTGAGTTTTGGTTGGACAGAGTTCACTTTCTTGGTCACGTGATCTCTGGGGATGGAATATCTGTCGATCCAGCCAAAGTTCGTGCGGTTAAGGAATGGCCTCAACCGAAGAATGCTTCTGATATTAGGAGTTTCCTCGGGTTAGCAGGGTATTACAGGAAGTTTATTGAAGGATTCTCGAAGGTTGCGACACCCCTCACTCGTTTAACTAGGAAAAACATAGAGTATGCTTGGACTGAGGAGTGTGAGTCCAGCTTCCAAACCTTAAAGCAGAAATTGACCAATGCACCTATACTAACCCTTCCTGTTGAAAATGGTAAGTTTAGTATTTATTGTGATGCTTCCAAAATTGGACTTGGCTGTGTTTTGATGCAAGATGGTAAGGTCATAGCTTATGCTTCTAGGCAATTAAAGGTGCATGAGAAGAATTATCCTACGCATGACTTAGAATTAGCTGCGGTGGTTTTTGCATTAAAGATTTGGAGGCACTACTTGTATGGACAGACTTGTGAAATATTTTCAGATCATAAAAGTCTGAAGTATATTTTCACGCAGAAGGAATTAAACATGAGACAACGTAGATGGTTGGAGTTTGTTAAAGACTACGATTTTGAGATTAAATACCACCCTGGTAAGGCCAATGTGGTGGCTGATGCATTAAGTAGAGTAATACCGTCAGCCTCAGCTTTGATTCTGGATATGCCGGTGGCCTTAGAGACTGAATTTCATAAGTTTAACCTAGAAACTGTGTCCAATGTAGCAGCTATTCTTTCTGCCATCTCCTTGAAACCTACCATTCTAGAAAAGATAAAAGAAACCCAGGACATTGATGAGAAGTGTAAAAAGTTCAAGTCGAGCATGGATTCTACTGACAATTTGGACTTCAATTATACTGATGATGGAATACTTAAGTTCAGGAATAGATATTTTGTGCCAGCCAATAAAGAGCTTCGTGATGAAATCCTTTCTGAAGCTCACTCTTCTAGATTTTCCGTTCATCCTGGTAGTACAAAGATGTACAGAGACCTTAAGCAGACTTATTGGTGGCCAGGAATGAAGCGGAGCGTTGCTGAACATGTAGGACTATGTTTGATCTGCCAGCGGGTTAAGGCTGAACATCAGAGACCTGCAGGAATGTTGCAGCCATTACCACTCCCTGAATGAAAATGGGAGCAGATAACCATGGACTTTATTGTAGGATTACCCAGAACAGTAAAAGGGCATGATGCAATCTGGGTGATAATCGATCGATTAACCAAATCAGCCCATTTCTTACCCATCAAGGTGACTTACTCTATGGATCAGTTAGCTGAATTGTATGTGCAGGAGGTTGTGCGACTACATGGAGTTCCAGTTACTATAGTTTCAGGACCGAGACTCTAGATTCACATCCAAATTTTGGAAGAGTTTACATAAAGCCATGGGCACACAGCTAAACTTCAGTACAGCCTTTCACCCTCAAACAGATGGACAATCGGAAAGAACCATTCAAACATTAGAGGATATGCTTCGGGCATGTGTTTTGGATTTTCAAGGTTCTTGGAGCAAGTATCTGTCCTTGGTGGAGTTTTCTTATAATAACAGTTTTCAAGCAACAATAGGAATGACACCGTATGAAGCTTTGTATGGACGAAGATGTAGATCTCCTTTGTACTGGGACGAAGTTGGTGAAGCACAGTTGCTTGGTCCTGACATTGTGCAGCAGACTATTGAGAAGGTTGCTCTCATCCGTCAGAGGATCTTAACAGCTCAAAGCCGACAGAAGAGCTATGCTGACAGAAGACGCAGAGAATTAGAGTTCGAAGTAGGCGATGAAGTTTTTCTTAAAGTATCACCATTCAAAGGAGTTGTGAGATTTGGAAAGAGAGGCAAACTGAATCCTAGATTTGTTGGTCCTTTCTCAATTCTGAAAAGGATTGGGAAGGCAGCCTATCAGTTACAGCTACCAGCTTCTATGGGAGGGATACATGACGTGTTCCATGTCTCTATGTTGAAGAAGTGTGTGCGGGATCCGTCCCAAGTTGTTGAACAGCAAAGCATTGAAATTCAACCTACACTTACCTACGAGGAGAAGCCGGTAAAGATTCTGGATTATGCAGTAAAGGTACTACGCAACAAAGAAGTGCCGCTGGTGAAAGTCTTGTGGCACAATCAGAACACAGAGGAGGCAACATGGGAGCGCCAACAAGACATAATGGACCAACACCCAGAACTGTTCAGGTACTGAATTTTGAGGACAAAATTCTTTTAAGGAGGGTAGACTGTAGCACCCGGTTCCATTAAACCCAATTTAATTTGTCAAATTAAGATGTGCAAATATGGATTAGGTTAATGAATGGATATGCAAGGGCATTATGGTAAATTAAAAACTTATTAGTGGATAACCTATTTAGAAAGAATCTATTGGGCTCAGCCGCCACTATTCATTCTTGCTCTCAGATTTCAGCTCAAACCAGCAGACTTCCCAGGCGATTTCCTTCCCCGAGTCCGTTCGACGAGCTAGGTAAGTTTCTACCTCGATTTTTCTGACTTAGTAACTAAGGAAGATTGTATGGGGGAAGTGTTAGATATCTATTTTGGGAACTCATCAGGAAAGTGAGTAGATACGGGTTTAGCATAGAATCAGTAATGCTTGGCGATCAGAACTCCCAACTATTCCCTTAGGTTTTCTGAATGCCTTAGAATGAGGTTTAGTACAGGTTGACTTAATGTTCTGTTTATGTTCTAGGTGAGAAAGATCCCGAAGAAGCTCCTAACCGAGCACTCGCCAAGAATCCAGGTAAGTAGAGTTTGTTTGTGCCTTCGGGCCTACATCACAAAACAGTAGGGTTTATGTATGTTTGTATGTTTATTTTCCAGTTTTCATGCATCATGTTTTTGAAAGATTACGAAAATGAATTTACATGAAACGCATGGTAAGTGTGAGCAGGATGATCATAATAACTGTTAAGGGGGATTAATCCGCCCCTTAACTGAGAACAGAGGATTGAGAATTTGGGAAAAGTGATCCACTTCCCAATCCTACAGGGGGATCAGACCAGTTAACTGTTAAGGGAATTAATCCGCTTCTTAATTGAGATCAGAGGATGTATGCTTTGGGGAATGACTGATCCACTTTCCCATCGTACAGAGGGATCAACAGAGAACGAATTTGAATACAACTGAGATGAGAAAGTAGAGACCGCATGTTTAGGGAAATTATTGCTTCATTGATCCATTTCATTCATCGCTCTACTTGCTTAGCATTAGGCTAATAGATGAGTTTTGTGATGTAGGTGAAGAAGTTACTGAAGGTATGTTTACCGACCAACATAAGGAATAGGCTAGTTGGAGGAGCATTTTCAGGCATCGGTTTGGTCATCTGTTGAGGCGGTTTAATCCATGGCTGCAGGTGTTGAGTTGGGAGTAACTAGTTCAGTATAGATGTTTCCTTTTTCTGAAAATTTTATGACAGTAGTGTTTTTTTTTAAAACTTTGTATACATTCTGAGAGTCTTTGATATTAGTGTTCTGTTGGGTTTTGAAAACATTGTTTTTACTGAATTTGGGAAGGGCAGTGATTTGGTTTGTTTCTAGATGTTTAGTTTTGTCGTTCTGCCTATCGGAAGGTGCCTTCAGTAAAGTCGTTGGATGAGAGAGAGAACATCCGGCTGACGTCATCGGCAGGTGCGAGTCGCAAAATCTGTAGTTTTGTCTATCGGCAGATGGAAATCTATCGGTAGATGAAGTTATGTTGACTCCATCGGCAGATGAAGTTATGTTGACTTCATCGGCAAATGTAGTGTGTATTTTAATCTTATCGGAAGGAGTCATAATGTCGTTGTCGGTAGATGTCGCGAGTTTGTCTATCGGCAGATGGAAATCTATCGGTAGATGAAGTTATGTTGACTCCATCGGCAGATAAAGTTATGTTGACTTCATCGGCAGATGTAGTTGTGTTGGCTTGTCGGTAGATGGTGGTGCGTTGTTTGTACACGTCATCGGCAGAAACCTCCTAAATCCTATTTCTGCTTCTTCCGTTGACTTTGTCGTCGGCAGATGTGTTCGACTTCGGCAACTTCACGGGCATTCCGCGTTTTTTTTTTAAGCTTTATGTCTTTTAGCCAATTACTCTTAACACTTCCAACAGTCATTTTAAAATATTTTCACAGGTCACTTAGCTTCATTGATGTCCAATTGATTTTCCGCTGCAAGTTTTAAAATATATTTAGTTTTAGAAAAAGTCAAATTTTGGCTGTCGAGTGAAATTTTAAATTTAGCATCAATACGTCATGGTTCGGTTCAGCGTTATGAGTAGCAAACCGGGTTCAGATAACTCGGGGCGTTACATTTTGTCGATACAGTTCGCGATGGTCTATAGAGTTCCATATTTGGTTCTTAGTCTCGGTATATGACCCATCCATGTCTTTTCTTAGTGTTGAATTAGATATTCATAAAGTTCATTTTTGTTTTTGGCTTGGACCAGTTTGTGGATTACAACCCGATACTAGAGATGGTAGCTCCGACTTGCTAGAAGAAGAATCGTCGTCAAAGTAGAGATTTTATACTTTTTGCATTGCGTTGCATGATTTTATACAAAACTATTTTGGTGAGTTGTCACCTATATAAAACATGTCGGGGCCTAGTCGCTAACAGGTCTGTTTTTACGTATATGTATATACGGTTTTACACGTTTATCATTGATGCATGACAATATATTGTTATGATATATATCTTGTGATGATGAATCCTTATGATACTTTTAAAATATTTAGGTGTTAAAGTATCAGGAAGATATCCTAGTGCATCTTCTGCTGCGTGAAGGTTGCCATAGAAAAATGGGTAATATGGCGGTAATGACACACTGAGCCCAACGACCCACTCCTTTTCTAAGAAAGAACAAGTTCAGAAGCAATTTCCTTTCCTTTTATTTCTTGTTTGAGTGTTTAGTTATCCCTGGTGATGACTTATATTGTATTTTGGATTTGTATAAGAATAATCGAACTGGTTTTGGATGTTTGGAATTTATTGAAATGCTATTTAATTATCCTAATATTATATTTGTAATCACTGGGTGAATATTTAGATTTTGATTTATGTTCAAGTCTTCTGCTACGAATTAAGCCTTGGGCTGGGCGGTAGAATCCTCTTCATGAATCGGGTTGTCCAACCTGGCGTTTTGTTAGACCCGCTGTTAGTGATTGTCTACGTCTAACGTAAGTGCACGTGTCACTAACAAAGTAAAAAAGAGTAGGTAAAAGTCAATCCCACGAGGATAAAATTAACTAAATTCAATTGCTATAAAAATGATATAAAATAAAGATGAGGATAATATAAAAAATAAAGTTTATTTAGAAATAAAAAAAATAAATTGAAGGAAATTGAAAAAATTAAGATAAAGAAAGTCTTGGTTATGATTGATTTCATCGTTACATGCAATTTATTACTGATGCTATAACATTTTTCACTGAATAGCGAGAAATAATTTTCTAGGATTCTCTCGAATTGTCTAGTTAAATTCATCTCAGAATTTCTTTTGATTTTTGAAAAGACAAAACTTAATTCGAATTTCTTTAAAGTCATATTCTCAATGCCAAATAAATTAATGTCAATAATTTTGTAACAATTTAATTTACTTAATCAATCATGCATCTCAAAATTCCTATTTACTTCTCGATACAACATAAACATGTAATATCAAATTTGTCCGTCAATGGAATTCAAATTAAATAACAAACATCATGATAGATTATTCAATAAAAAAAAACAAACTTTCATAGATCTCAATAAATCACGTAACAAGTACTTTCTCTTCTAACCAAGATTAAAACCGTAGCCCAAAATCATAACAATAAAATCAAAAATAAAAATATTCATTAAAAGAAAAATAAAAAATAGTAGAAGAAGAATTGTTGATCTCGAATTTCATCAGCTAATTCTCCCCTTTTTGCTTTCTTCCTAGTCTCTATCTCTCCTTTTTTGCAAATCTTCTTCTCTGTTCCATTTTTTAGCCCATTTTTCTCCCTTCCTTGATTCTAGGAATTTCTTCAGTAAATTCCCTCTCTTCCTTGATTTTAGGAATTTTTTCTTCCCATTACTCCTTCTCTTTTGGTCATTTAAATCAAAAATCTAATATTTCTTTTTTTACTTTCTCGCTAGTAAATCTAGTGGCCAAATGTGATAACAGCAAAATTCAAATTAGTGCTAATAATCTGATTTTTTCTGAAATATACATAAAAATCATTAAATTCTCAAAATCTTTCAATGCTACAGCAACCTACAGTCATTTCCATAATTTTGACCAAATTCATTTTATATTCACTCAAATCACACAAGTTTTATTAAATAAAAATAGTATAAAATAAATATATTTAAGAGTTATCAAATACCCCCAAACTTGAACCATTACTCGTCCTCGAGTGATGCAAAATAAAATCAATATTAAAGAATTCCCAAGGTAACATTAATAAATTTCATGCAATTTCTAGGATACTTTAAAACTTGTAATCTTATGAAAAATTCAACTAGCACAATTAAAACTAATTAACATAGATTTATTTCCTAATAAAATAATTTTCCAAAGTGTGTGTATGCTCAAACTCCTCTTCAACTTGCTAAGTTCAATTATCAAAACTAAACTTCACAATTAATATTATAGATTACTAACTCTTCAATGTTTTTCTTAGGTTAATTAGATTTCAAAGGTTTTTTTTTTGTTGACTTTCTCTTATAAGTCACACTACCTTTTTATGCAATTGTCAACATTGGTCATGAAGGCATCCAGTTATTCAGTAGTGTCACTTAAAGATACATACTCGTATAATATTATAGAGGAGTATAGTCAATAATATTGCAACGGAGTTCCTTCCAAAGTTCTTCTTTTTAAATTCTACCAATCGAGTATCCAAAGGGCTCACTCGAGATTGAAAGTAGATTAGGAAATTGTAATTATTCAATTTTTCATCTTTTTTTTTAAATCTTTTATCTCTAATTTTCTTCGGTAAACATTAACTCGTTTTCATCTAAATATAACTGTGAAATCTAATTAAGATAATATCCCTAAGCAAACTAAGAAGGAGTTTGTGTTATGAAGGAAAATTATAGTAAAGGTAATAATTCTTAGTTAAATGTTATTGATGTATAATAATGAAATTCTACAACAAAATTACGAAGTTAGGAATTTTTTATTTTTTATTTTTTTAAGTTTTAATAATTCATCATATACAGTTCTTAGATACCTCACTTTTCTCCTACCCCATGCTAATACCTTACCATCAAACTTAAAATTGGTAGTAACCCCACTGCCAAACAAAACAGAATGTAAAACAAAATTAGGAGGCAAGTACTTCCCTGGAGTTTTATTCTTATTTTTTTGATTCAGACTCCGAGTCATTGAGTAGAACAGTTGGGAAGTGAGGAAAGATTGGTGGTAGCTCAGTGAATGACATTGTAAAATTGGATATTGCTTTGTCTCTGAGCTTGGTGTAGGGCCAGAATATCTTGCTTTTATGTTGGATTCTAAGGAGCTTTGCATTAATGTGATATTGTTGGACCTCTTATTGGCTCATTCTTTGTTCCATAATTAGCAGAGTTTCCTATTGCTTTGTCAGTTTATCGTCTAGAAGCAGCAAGCTTGTCATAATTTGCTGTTGATAGATGGTGCTCTCTGCCAATGCTGCAGCTCAGCTTGCAGCATTTGGATAGTGTGATTTTTTCTTTCTTGGTTCCTCATCCTCATCAGCTTCTTCTTCCACTGATTTGCTTAGCGTTGTTCTCTTTACTTCCAAAGAAGTAAACACCAGATGATGTGGCAAGTTTCTCTTCTTGTTCTTCATAAATTACTCCAACAAGTTCACATAAACTTGATATCAGACAAGGAAAGAGAAATTGCTCCTTTGGCCTCAACGCATTAGCACATAAATTTCTATAGATAATCATCATAATGTTAATGCGTTTCCCAGTTAGAATACAGTAAAGTAAAATAGCTCTATCCTTAGTCACATGTTGTCCGTGAGATGAAGGGAATAGGCGACTTTTAAGAAAATGATACCATACTCTTGCCTTCGGTAGTAGTGCAATTCGAGGGAGGGAGAAGGATCCTGTTTTAGAGATGACCCATTCAGTATCGGGTTCGGCAATCTCTTTCAGCACAACCTTCAGGTACTTTGGTGAATGATTGTCAGCATTAACATAAAATTCATCCTCCACTTCTTCTAAATTGTAAAAGCATTTATGGCTGTAGGTAAAATCTATACTTTTCGTTTTCTAACCTTTACTGTTTGGGGTAGCTAACCCTCGAAATTGGCATAGAATTCAAGAACCAGATTCATTATTACCTCTTCTGGAAGAGCACAGAACTTTGTCCAGTTGCGCTTTTGAATAACCAAGAAGACATAGCTCGGGTACCCAGTATAGTTGCCATAAAAAATTACAAAACCTTTCTCCACCGCAAAGGTTTTTTGTTTCATCCCTTGCTCATATCGAAGTTTTGCGTCTTCAGAAATGAATTCCAGCTGAGGAGACTAAGTAGTTTTTTTTTCCAGAGCTCTTAGACCTCATGTTTGTATCTGATATTCTGCAAGGGAATGAGAATTTTTTATGGTGTGAGCTTTTGACGAATTGCAGTAGTAGTTATAAGAAAAGAGAGAGGAAAATTTGAATAGAAAAACATTTGAAATTTGGTGAAATTTGGGCGGTTAAATAAAATTAAATAACTAGATAAACCTAATTATTTATTTCTATATATTCCACTGTTTATTTTTTTAATTTTTTATTTTTTATTTTTTATTTGTGATGCTACAAAAAACATTGTAGCATCAACATTATTTTTAGAAAAATTTAAAAGAAACAATAGGATATCAAAAATTAGGTTACCTCCCAATAAGCGCTTGATTTTTAAGTCATTAGCCTGACTTTCCCAACGCTACTACTTCTACCCACTTTGAAACATAGTTTACAGCCAAGAGGATGTATTGATTACTAAAAGATATTGGAAATGGTCCCATGAAATCAATTCTCCATACGTCAAATATTTCAATCTCCATAATATTATTCAGTGGTAGCTCATGTTTCCGAGTAATATTTACTACCCTTTGGCACCTGTCACAACTCTTCACAAAAGTATTGGCATCCTTAAAAAGAGTGGGCCAGTACAAACATGATTGCATAATTTTCACACCTTGTGCGTACCTCCATATGGTGCTGCATGACATTGTTGTAGCACTAAATCCATTTCTTCTTCTAGAACACATCTCCTCAACAGTTGGTCACTGCATTTTTTAAAGAGGAAAGGTTCATCCCAAAAATATTGTTTCACATCTTTCAAAAACTTTTTTCTTTGCTGATATTGCATGTCAAGAGGAATAATGTCACTTACAATGTAGTTGACAAAATCTGTTCATCCATAAATGTTTCTTTTATGCTTTCTCCATGTTGTTGTTCGCTCATATTTTTCAAACGAGATAAATGATCTGTAACTTGGTTCTCGCAGCCTTTCCTATTGCAGATTTTCAAATCGAATTCTTGAAGAAGTAGTGCCCAACGGATTAGTCTTGGTTTAACATCCTTTTTCATAACCAGATACTTGATGGTTGCATGATCAGTGTACACAATCACATTTGTTCCTATCAAATACACTCTGAATTTTTCAAAAGCAAACATTACTGTGAGTAACTCTTTCTCTGTAGTTATGTAGTTTTTCTAAGCATCATTGAGGGTTTTGCAGGCATAGTAAATGGAATGGAATACTTAATCTTTCCTCTGTCCCAACACTACTCCCACAGCATAATCGTTGGCATCTCACATCAAAATAAATGGTATGAACCAGTCGGGTGCTGTTATCACAGGCGCGGTTATTGATTTCTGCTTCTACACATTAAAAGCTTCCAAACAGTCTTTGTCAAAGTTGAATGAAGCATTCTGTTCAAGTAACATGCATAAGGGTTTAGAGATTTTTGAGAAGTCCTTGATGAAATGACGATAAAATCCTGCATGGCCTAAAAAATTTTGAATCCCCTTTACTGAATTTGGTGGAGGTAAATTCTCAATGATTTTTACTTTTGCTTTATCCACTTCTAAACCCTTTTCTAAGACTCGATTTCCTAATACTATCCCCTAGGGAACCATAAAATGATATTTCTCCCAATTTAGCACCAAGTTCGTCTCCAGGCATCTTTTCAAAACTCGCTCTAAATTTTTCAAACATGTTTCGAAAGACTCTCAAACAATAGAGAAATCATCCATAAAAATCTCCAAACATTCTTCAACCATGTCTGAAAATAGCCATCATGCAACGCTGGAAAATTGCTAGAACGTTGCACAATCCAAAAGGCATTCTCTAAAATGCGAAAGTTTCATTAGGACATGTAAACGTAGTTTTCTCTTGATCTTCGGGAGCAATTGTGATTTGATTATAACCTGAATATCTTTCAAGAAAATAATAAAATTATTTACCAGCCAACCTAGTCTAACATTTGATCAATAAATGGCAGTGGGAAATTATCTTAACGTGTGGTCTTGTTTAATTTCTGGTAATCCATGCAAATTCTCTATCCTGTTACTGTCCTTGTTGGAATCAACTCATTCTTTTCATTGGACATAATTGTTAGCCCACCTTTCTTTGGAACATATTGAACTGGGCTACCATGAGCTATCTGAAATTGGGTAAATAATTTCAGAATCCAACTATTTGAGAATTTTCTTCTTCACAACTTCTTTCATTACTGGATTCAATATTCTCTGTTGCTCTATAGATGTATTGTATCCATCTTCTAGTAGTATCTTGTGCATATAAATACTAGGACTAATCCTCTTAATGTCTCTAACTGTCCATGCCAAAGCCTGTTTGTAAGTTCTCAATACTTAGAGTAATTTTTCCTCTTGCATAGTTGTCAAAGTAGCCGAAATAATAACAGGAAATGTCTCCTTGAGTCATAAAAATGCATATTTGAGGTGAGAGGGTAGTTGTTTAAGCTCCAATGTTGGCACGTCTTCAATGGATGATTTAAGAAATTTTGGTTTATCTTCTGTTCTCACTAATGCTTCAAACTATTTTCTGTAGCCCCGAGAAATCTACTTTTTTTCTTCTGTTTTTGTTCTTTCTGATATGATGAAATAATATTCTTCATCATAAGGACGCTTCATGGCTTTTAAAATGTTGAAAGTAACTTGTTGATCATTCACCCTCATGGTGAGTTCTCCTTTTTGAACATCGATTAACATTCTTCCCGTGGCTAAGAAGGGTTTTCCCAATATGATAGGCACTTCACGGTCTGCTTCGTAATTCAAAATAATGAAGTTTGCTGGGAAAATAAATTTATCTACCTTTACGAGTATGTCTTCTATCTTCCCTTGAGGATGAGTTAATGAGCGATCAGTGAGTTGCAAAGTAACCGTAGTAGGTCGAGCTTCTTCTATTCCCAGTTTCTTGAAGATGGACATGAGCATTAAATTAATGCTTGCTCTTAAATCACACAAACCTTTCCCAAAATAGTTGTTGCCGATCGTGCATGGAATGGTGAAGCTGCCTGGATCTTTCAATTTAGGTGAGATCTTATTCTGTAAGATATAATTTGTTTGTTCAGTCATGACTACTATTTCAAATTCTCCCAGCCTTCTTTTCTTAGACAAACTATCCTTCATAAACTTTGCGTAGTTGGGCATTTGTTCAAGTGCTTCCACCAAGGGCATATTAATGTGAAGTTGCTTAAGAACATCAATGAATCATTTAAACTGTTTGTCCTGATTGTGTTTCTACAATCTTTGGGGGAATGGTGGTGGTGGCCTCTGAATTTTTAATTCACCTTGCTGCTGCTGCGGTGTAACTACAGCATCAGTTACTGGGTTACACTTTTCTGATTCATCTAAATCCTCTTGTTCAACCAACTCATTTAGTTTCTTTAAAATTTCTGCCCTTTGTTGTTTTTTTTTGGAATCTCAAGTTTCCTTCCATTTCTCAATACAATGGCCTTGCAATGCTCATTTCCTGGTCTTTGCGGCACTTCCGTTTCACTCGATAATTGCCCTGCATTCCTTGTGTTCATAGATTGAGCTAACTGTCCCATTTGAGTTTCAATATTTTTAATGGACGTAGCCAAATTCTGTAGAATTACTTCTGTTTTGGAGGCGTATTCTCTAGCAAAACCTTCTGATTACTCTTGAGGCATCGAACTATGAGTTGTTTACGAGAATTCTTGGGAGTAGTTTTCTGTAGATCTGCTTGGTGCTGTAGGATTCTGCTGCTGGGAATTCCACTAAAAGTTTGGATGTTGTTTCCAGCCAAGATTATACGACTAGGAGTAGGGATTGTTGGTCCTATTGTATCCTACATAATTCGCAAATTCTGGGTTAGTAGGACATAAATTGTCATCGTGGTATTCCCCACAAAAAATACATGATACATCTCTCGTCATTGGCTTTAATGACTTGTTCATCGATTTGATAGTGTTTTCCAGCATGGCAATTTTCGTATACAAAGCAGAAACTTCATCCAAATCATAAACTCCAGATGCATGTTTTGTAGAGTAAACTCTTTATGAAGGCTATTGGTAACTATTCACTGTCATTCTTTCCAACAAATCATATGCTTCATTGAAAGATTTTGATAGAAGAGTTCTGTTTGTTGCAACATCGATGATTGATCTGGTCTGGTCATTAAGTTCATTATAAAATGTCTCCAGCTGAATCCAATGTGGTATTTCATGATTAGAAAACTGCCTTAACAATTCCTTGAATCTTTCCCACGCCTCATAAAGTGTTTCAACATCCCGTTGTTGAAAACTTGTGATTTCATTCCTCATTTTGGCGTTCCTCACTGGTGGATGATATTTCATGATGAATTTCTTAGCTAAATCTTCCCATGTAGTGTTAGTATTTGATGGAATGTTGTTTAAAAAATCTCGTGCTCCGTCTCTTAAGGAATATGAGAAAAGTTTGAGCCTTAATTCTTCTGCTGAAACTCCAAGAAAATTGAATGAATCGCTCACTTCTCCAAAAACCTTGAGATGACGATAAGGGTTGTCCAATACAAATCCACTAAACTGCCCAACTGTTTGAAGCATCTAAAACATGACTGGTTTTAACTTAAATTGGATAGCATGTAAATCTAGTCTCACAATACCGGGATTCAGATCATCAAGCGTGGAAATGGCGAAATCCTGAATAGGCCGATCTCGGTCATCAATGATACGATCAGGATTATTTTTTCTTTCTTCCTGGTTGGCCATATTGTCTTCTTCAATAAATGGTTGCTATTGTTTTCTCCTTCTTGCTTGAAATGTCCGTTCAATCTTTGGATCGTGTGGAACAAGATCGTGGTTGTTCTCATCACGCATCAAGCAAATGGTACCTGAAGAACAGTGAATAAAACGTAAAAAAAAATTATAGCAAAATAAAATAATTAAAAAATATCCCCGACAACGGTGTCAAAAACTTGTTAGTGATTGTTTACACCTAACGCAAGTGCACGTATCACTAACAAAGTAATAAAGAGTAAGTAAAAGTCGATCCCACGAGGATAAGCTTAACTAAATTCAATTGCTATAAAAATTATATAAAATAAAGATGATGATAATATAAAAATAAGTTTATTTACAAAATAAAAAAATAAATTGAAGGAAATTGAAAAGATTAAGATAATAAAAGCCATGGTTACAATTGATTTCCTCATTACATGTAATTTATTAATGATGCTACAAAATACTACAATATTTTTCAATGAATAGCGAGAAATAATTTTCTAGGGTTCTCTCGAATTACCTAGTTAAATTCATCTTACAATTTCTTTTGATTTTTGAAAAGACAAAACTTAATTCAAATTTCTTTATAGTCTTATTCTCAATGCCAAATAAATTAATGTCAACTAATTTTATAACAATTTAATTTGCTTAATCAATCATAAATTTCTTTAGAGTTCTATTCTCAATGTCAAATAAATTAATGTCAACAATTTTATAACAATTTAATTTACTTAATCAATCATGCATCTCAAAATTCCTATCTACCTCTTGATACAATAGAAACATGTAATATCAATTTTTTTCGTCAACACAATTCGAATTAAACAACAAACATCATGCTAGATTATTCAATAAAAAAAACAAACTTTCATAGATCTCAATAAATCACGTAACGAGTACTTTCTCTTCTAACCAAGATTAAAACTCTAGCCTCAAATCATAACAATAAAATCCAAAATAAAAATATTCATAAAAAGGAAAATAAAAAGGTAGTAGAAGAAGAATTGTTGATCTCGAATTTTAGCAGCTAATCCTCCCTTTTTTGCTCAAATTCCCTCTCTCTTCTTGATTCTAGAGATTTTTTTCTTCCTATTGCTCATTCTCTTTTGGTCATTCAAATTAAAAATTTAATTTTTCATTTTTTACTTTCCCGCTAGTAAATATGTGGCCAAACATGATAACAACAAAATTTAAATTAGTGCTAATAACTTGATTTTTTCTAAAAATATATATAAAAATCATTAAAATCTTAAAATCTTTCAATGCTATAGCAATCTATAATCATTTCTATAATTTTGACCAAATTCTTTTTATATTCACTCAAATCACATGAGTTTTATTAAAAAAATAGTATAAAATAACTATATTTTAAGAGTTATTACCCACCTTCTTAGTCCTGCAAGTACAATATTTTTCGTTTTCGACTGAAATCTACATGGTTTTATTTTTTGACTTTTCTCAAAACTAGTTTTACTAGGTTTTAAGAAGAACTCTACTCATAAACCATCAATTTTCACTTCCCATAAGTGATGGGAGATTCTGATATTCTCAAGTGTGAGTTTGGTTTTCACAATTAACTAAATCTTGGATTTTCTTTGCCTTCACAAGGTGAGTTACCTCAACTTTTCTCCTTTGGGTCCCGATGCCCTAACAGGCCCATTTAAGGTCAAAGTCTGCACAATTTTGTTCTAATAGTTGCCCGAAATACATTGTATTATGTTGGGATAAGTAATTTATTTATAAATCATTTACTTTCACTTTTTCCAAACAATGTAGAGTCATGCACCTCTCCTGATTTGAGGTAATCCCTTACAATACACAAAAATGTTAGGTCGTCCTTGCATTTACATGGTAAGCTGCTACAAAATATAGTGAATCTTGAACTATCAGCCTTTAGTAAAATGGACCCCGATACTGGTAAAATCGTTAAATATAACATGTGACACTCTAGTCAAATGTATATCTTCACGTGTCAGTCAACGAGGGACTCTCTTTGTTTCTATTTGTGAAAAAATTGGTTCTCATTTTATTGGTTTATTTTTGGTTTTAGATTGGTTTATTTTAACCTGATTTAGTTTGTTTTTATAGATGATTTTTTCACGATTGAAGAAATTTTTGCGAGAGAGGAACAAGAGGCAGGGGATTAGGGCTAAGAAGAAAGGTGTGATCAGAGAAGAGGAGAATGTTGTTCTATCAAGACCAGAGAAGAGGAGGATGAAGCTAATTTCTTTTGTGTTCTTCTATTGTGTATTGCTGTTTTTTTTCTTTAATTCGATATTCTCTGTATTTGGAATATTCTCTCAGTACTAGAAGGATTCTTGAGTTGTGGCCGTGGATGTAGAACACAATGTATGAACCACGTTAAATCCTCTGTGTCGTTCTTTCTTTGATATTATTCAATTTCTTTATTGGATATTAATCTGTGATTGGGGTTAAATAAATCACCGCCATTGGTAAGGTGAGCGTGGACGGCTCACTCGTGACTTTCAGATGGCTAAGTTTGAGGTGATAAATTTATTGGAAAATGATTTAAGCTTATGGAGAATCAAGTAAAAGCCCTACTTGTTCATCAAGGGTTAGCTCGGGCGGCGATTGAAGGTCTAAAGGCGACTGATAAAATCAAGCCGAGGAAATAGAATCAAAAGCTCACAGCGCCGTTCTGCTGTGTCCTGGAGATGAGGTTCTGTGGGAAGTAACAGAAGAAAGGTTGACGCTGTCGGTGTGGACAAAATTAGAGGTTCTTTATATGAAAAGATCCCTTACTAACTGGTTGTATTCCAAGAAGAAATTTCTCACTTTGACCATGTATGATACAAAGGAGATGGGGAAGAATTTTGAGGATTCCACAAGATTTTTTTAGACCTAAATAGTATCTGTGAAAAAATTACTGAGGAAGATCATGCGACAATTATATTGAGTTATTCACCAAAGTTCTACGAACATTTTGTGGATACAATGTTTTATGGAAAGGAGATTCTGACTATAGCTGAGGTGAAGACAACTTTAAATTCGAAAGAGCTAGGGGCAAGTCAAGATCAAAGTCCAAATAGGGAAAAAATGTTTTTTCTGCAATAAAGAATGTCATTTTGAAAGGTGCTGCTATGAACGCAAAAGAAAGCAAACTGAAAAGAAAGTGGAAACAAGAGATGTTTCAGTTGTTTATGATGGATATTAGTCATTCGACATTCTTGTTGCATTGGAATTAGAATCTGGCGAGCAATGGGTGCTCCATTCTGGGTTTTCATTTCATATGACACCCAAGAAAGAATGGTTGCTAAATTTCCACAAAACAACATGAGGAAGAGTTCTAATGGGTGGCAATAAGTCTTGCTTGGTAGAAGGAGAATGATCCATTAAACTTAAAATGTATGATGGCATTGTTCGTTCAATTCAAAGAGTTAGGTATGTTCCTCAATTGAGACGAAACTTGCTGTGTATAGGAATATTTGACTCAAATGGATGTTCTGTTAAGATTCAGGAATATTAAAAATTTCAAAAGGAATCTTGACTGTTATTAAAGAGGAACTTTACAATGGTCTATACATCTTAAATGGTACAACTGTTATGGGAGAAGCGAGTTTAGTCTCTGGATAAGACAAACACATGGCACTTTCGATTAGGACATGTAAGTGAAAAGGGTCTATTTGAACTACAAAAATAGAATGTATTCGGTATGGACCAGATTACAAATCTGAAATTCTATGAAAGTTGCGCTCTTAGAAAAAGCATCATAGTGAAATTCATTAAATCTTCTCATAGAACACAGGGAATGTTGGACTATATACATTCAGACATATGGGGGCTTGAAAAAGTTCCTTCAAGAGGCGATGCTCATTATATCGTTACATTCATAGATGACTACTCAAGGCGGGTTTGGGTATATTGTTAAAAGACTAAAGATAAAAAAAAAATTGTTAAAAATTGTTGAAAATCAGGCATGCCGAAAAATTAAGAAATTACGGACATGTAATGGCATGGAATATTGTTCATTGAAACTAGAAAATTACTGCGAGGAAAGAATTATCCATCATCACACGGTGAGCTACACACAACAATAAAATGGTCTTGAAGAAAGGATGAACATGACTATCTTGGAGAGGGTTCACTGCATGCTTGTTACAGTTGGTTTATCGAGAAACTTTTGGGCTAAAGTAGTTAAAACAGCTTGTTATCTTATAAATTTATGCCCTTCAACACCTTTAGAAAATAGAACCCTGTTTGAAGTATGACAGCTCATGTTATACAAGACAAACTCCTCGAGTGAGGAAGTGTATAATGCTCGGTTATCAAGAAGGTGTTAAAGGATATAGACTATGATGTGCAAAGAGGAGCCATGACACGATCATGAACCAAATCTTTGGCTTCGGCCGAGCTTTCCGCTAACACGTTTGCTCTTTTTGTAGGTAATGACTATTTCAATGAATTGAAGTGTGAACCTAGCACCATGTGTAACGCCCCAATTTAAAAATTCTCAATTTGAAATCCTAATTTTGAAAATCCTAAAATTTTTCCCAAAACTGAATTAAAATCGAGCGTTAAAATCTTATATTAAAAACATAATAATAACTGGAAACTCTTAAATGCGCGGAAGCTTTATCAGAGTATGAATAAATTTGTCGAAAACTTGAAATAATTGCATATTTAAAACAATTTTATAAAATTTTATTTAACAATCAAATTCAACATAATTATTAAAAATCTTAAATTGAAATAAAACTTTAAATATTGTTTGAAAAACTAAAGCATACTAATTTAAATCATTTTCTTCAAAGTCAACAATATCTTATTTTTCTGTATGCTTGCTTGCCACTGGAGGGTTCTCAATCGCAGCTAGTTCTTCCTCAAATAAAAATTCACCTACATCACAAATTAAAAACTATGAGAAAACTCAATAAGTGAAATACGTGTAAGTTGTAAAACTTTTACTTTTACTTTTACCAAATCCTGTTAACAGTTGCGTACTGGTTGAAAAATTCAACATTCTTTTAAAACTTAGCCATCTCATTGTCGTTCAGGCTTCGTTATCTTTTACTTTTAACGTTCAAGATCATCATCTCACTGTCGTTCAGGCTTTTGCTATCACGTAGATTCCGTCAATTCCATCATTTTCATACACATGCAAATGTCATACCCATTTTATCTTTTAAACAATTCTATGTAGATATGCTAACATGTGTGCTCAACTTCGAAAAACTTGTGATAAAATAAAACAGTAATAATGAAAGTAATATATCATAGCCAAAACGTTGTAAAATATTGTATTTACACTTACTTGAATTCCGAGCAATTAGTGTTTATCGGGATATTCCAAAAATTCTGAAATAATATCATGCTCAAATAAAATCTTTGGTATTAAAATCCTTCTTAATAAATCCAATTTCAAAGAAATTTGAGCAGAAATTCCTTACGTTGAAATCTTAAGTCGGATCGGATCAGTTGGATCGATTTGAATTGAATCGGACAGTTCCGAAATTTTTCCTGCCTAATTCGAATATCAATATTAAAATCTCACTTAAATTATTCAAACTTTAGAAGAATTTGGGCAGAAATTTCTTACCATTTAAATCTTGGATTGGTCCGGTTTGATTCGGGTTGAAATTTGGTTCGGGTCCAGTTCGGGTGAATAGTGCCAGGTCTGGTCGATGAACAGTACCGGGTCGGGTCGGTGAACAGTGTCGGGTCGGTTTGGTTCACTACTGGTCTGATTCGGTCTAGATTGAATTAAGTGAACCGGTTCAGTTTTTTCCTTAAAACTGAACCACTCCTTTCTTCTTCGTGATTTCTGCCGAGAGAGAGAGAGAGAGAGAGAGAGAGAGCATATCAGAGTGGGAGAGGGAGAATCTGAGAGGAATCGAGCGAGCGACAGAGGGAAAAATGGAGAGAGAGGGAGAGACTTACTCCAATGGGTCGTCGACGGAGGTTAAAGGGCTTCATTGGGGCTTTCAGCCGAGGAGTTCCTTCTCGTCGGAGGAGATTCGCCGCGTCAGAGACCGAGGTAAGTATTCCTCTCTCTGTTGAAGAACTGGGGAAGAGCTGTGGTGTGAGTTTCCTCCTCCACCGAAGACTATATTTATAGGGGAGGCTCACCTCCTCGCGCCTCCGAGAAATCTGACTTAATTCAGATTTTCTGAGCTGATACTTGATCGCCGCCTGATTTTCAGCGGGGAGAGCATTCAATTTATTCAGAACGTTTTCCATTTGAAGTCCAGGTTCATCCCGGATTTCTTGCTCAATCCGTCCAAAATTGGGTGTGCTGCTGAAAATCAGCAATTTGATTTCTAACTTTGATTTTTCTTCTGTTTTTGGTCAAGTTTTGGGCTAGGTTCAAACTCAAAAATCCGTTCAGCTCGGATTTATTGAGCTGGACAGGGTATCACCGGATTTCAAGAGAAGGAAACCCTGAAATTTCATTTGTTTTTTATTTAACTTAGGAATTTTCAAAAACTGAATCTTGAATTGATTTGAGGATTTCCAATTTGAATTGTAAAATTACAAATCCGAACCCTACATTGTTACACCATGGACATGGAGAGCCCTCTCCATTTAGCCAAGATAAAAATTGGAAGGAAGAATTTTTTTTCCTTGTGGCAAGAGATGTACTTGAACCACCTTTTAATTTTCTTTTAAAAACTTGGTTTATTTTCTTTAGCTTAAGTGACATGTCTAGCTGAAGCATGTTCTAGAAGAAGAGAATGAGCTACAAATTTGAAGAAAACAAGTACATTGATCGTGGGAGAGAGAAAGAGGGTTGTCCTCTTCGGCCATGCTTGGCATTTCATGTGGCCGAATGACATTGTCCATTTTTTAATGGTTTTCTTCTTCTTCCTTTGCTGAACCCTAAATGCATTTTGAAGAGGGGTATTCAAACTCCTCTTAGCTACTGTAGCAGTCACTTTTGAATGCTGAAAAATTGGATTGCTTTGAGCATCTTGGTTCCGACATTTTCTTCTCTTCGGTGAGCGATAACCGAGTGGCTGAGTGTTTTATTGCCAATTTGTGAGGGTCAAATTGATATTCCTTTGTTGCAGCCTTCCTCCTCCTTCATTAACTTGGAGATACCCCAGCAAGGTTGTATTCTATCCCCCTCTTTTTGCAAGTTGGAGTGATCTTCTTTCTGAGAAGTGCCAAAACCCGAGATGTGTTCTTTCTTCCCTGCTCGGACCAGCTAGCTTCCTTTGTGCATAACTTTCAACCATAGCGAGTTCACAGCTCAAATTGTAAGGGTGTTTCATACACTCATAAGGTAAACTCGTGTTAAAATTTAAGCTCATTTGGATTTGATTTGAAAAAGTTATACTTCTTGGAATTGGAGTCTCCTTCGGCCATTTTTGGTGTAAATCTGAGGAGCAGTTCTTATTGTTTGCTAGGTGCTGTTTTTGAGTGCTTCCATACCAACTCAAAGCACGTCATTTGGTATCAGAGCCCTGCTATTTTTCTTGGGATTGATCTGTGTTTTTTAGTAGTTTTGTTGTGTTAAATGAAGACAAGAATTGGTACAACTTTTCCACAAAACCGAGACATGCCTAATCAACCTCCCTCGTCCCCTAATCCAAGTGTGGGTCAATCTAGCTACCAAGGGCAGATTGATGAGCTTAACCATAAATTTGAGAACCCTAGCCAATGTATAATGGACCTAAGGAATGAGTTAGTGAGGACTTTTCAAAGCCCTTCACGCCAAAGAAGAGCTGAAAATCCAAGGAGGAGAAATAATCTTGAAGAGGTGTTTGAAGATGAATCCGAGGGTGAGGAATTCGACAATGGTCATGGTAGGCATGGCCCCAATAAAGACTTTAATCATGTGAAAATATCCATTACACCTTTTAATGGATCATGCAATGAAGACGTGTTCTTAGATTGTGTAGACAAAGTAGAAAAGATGTTTGACTACTACAATTATTTTGAGAGGACAAAGCTACAACTAGTGTCTCTAGAATTAACTGGCTACGCTGGTTTGTGGTGGGACAACTTGAATGCTCAAAGGAGAAGTGAAAGAGATAATTCTATTGTAACTTGGAGAATGATGAAGTCTTTGATGAGGAAGAGATTTGTGCCAAGCCACTATAAACAAGACTTATTTCTACAAATGCAAAATTTGAAGCAAGGCATACAATCAGTTGAAGACTACTTAACCGAATTTGAAACACTCAAAATTAGAAGGGAAATTGAGGAACCTGAAGGGCAAACAATTGCAAGATTCATAAGGGGTTTGCAAAGGGATATTGGTGATATTGTGGAGCTACAAACGCTTGATACCCCTTTACCAAGAGCTGGCCTACAAAGGGATTATAAGACAAAAGGATATTAGAGAACACCAACCGACCAAGATCAAGAGAGATCAAGTGCTATAAATGTCTTGGATTAAGACATATTTCTTCTCAATGCCCTAATAGAAGGGTTATGGTTATTAAAGAAAGTACAGGAGAGGTAGTAAGTGAAGATAAATAAGAGGAAGGCTCTAATGAAGGTTTTGAACTGCAAGGGGAGGTGTTCATTGCTTAAGAGGGACCGCTTTTAATGGTTATCCGTCGAGTTCTCATGCCACAAGCCAATGAAGATGATTGCCAAAGAGAGAACATATTTCATAGCCGTTGCTTGATTAATAATAAGGTGTGCTCTCTTATAATTGATGGAGGGAGTTGCACCAATGTTGCATCCTGAGACCTTGTAGAGAAATTGGGGCTAGAAATGACGCTACACCCGAGCCCTTACAAGTTGAGATGGTTAAATGACAAGGAAGATATTAAGGTCACCAAGCAAGTACTCCTTGACTTCACAATCAGAGGATACACGAACGAGGTTCTTTGTGATGTAGTTCCGATGAGTGCTAGTCATCTATTGTTGGGGCAGCCTTGACAATATGATTGAAGGGTATCCCATGATGGGTACTCAAACTACTATTCGTTTAAGTTCGGAGGCAAAGTGATCAAGTTGGCGCCACTCAAGCCCGAGCAAGTGGTTAAGGATGAGGAGTTGAGGAAGGAATGAATGTCGAAGTCCACTCTCTTTATGTATAAGAAAGAGTTGAGGAAATCACTTCTGGATAGAGGACCTATTGTCATGATCATGTTTTGAGAAAGGCTTGAGGAGTTGGGAGAGATTCCAATAGAGGTGCGAACGCTTTTGAATGACTATCAAGATGTGTTCCCGAAAGAGTTACCTCAATGGTTGCCACCCCTTAGAAGAATTAAGCACCAAATCGATTTACAACCACGAGTGGTATTATCGAATAGTCCGGCCTATAAAATGAACTTAGAGGAGGCAAAAGAGCTACACAAGCAAGTGCAAGAATTGATTGAGAAGGGGTACATCTGAGAATCCATGAGTCCATGTGCGGTGCCTACTCTTTTGGTACCAAAGAAGGCTGAGACCATGAGAATGTGTGTGGATAGCCGAGCCATAAATTAAATCACTATCAAGTATAGGTTTCTCATTCCTAGACTTGAGGACATGTTAGACGAGCTAAGTGGTGCATCATTTTTTTCCAAAGTTACTTAAAGAGTGATTACCACTAAATTAGAATAAAAAAATGTGATGAATGGAAAATGACCTTCAAAATCAAGTATAGCCTCTATGAATGGTTAGTAATGCCATTCAAACTTTCTAATGCCCCTAGCACTTTGATGCATTTTGTGCTTAAGGATTTTTTGGGAAAATTTGTGATGGTTTACTTTGATGACATCTTGGTATATAGCTTGGACCTTGAGGCGCATTTAGAGAATCTTAGACTATTGTTGGACACTCTTCAAGATGCTAATTTATTTGGGAATCTTAAGAAATGTTCCTTTGTGCATGAGAGGATCCATTTTCTTGGATTCATTATCACCAAAGAAGGTATGGAAGTCGATGAAGTTAAGATTGAAGCCATCAAGGATTGGCTAATCCCGAAGAGCATAACAGAGGTAAGGAGTTTTCACGGTTTGGCCTCATTCTATTGGAGATTTGTCAAGGATTTTAACTCCATTGTCTCTCCTTTGACTGATTGCACCAAGAAAGGTTGAGAATTCTGTTGGACTCAAACTTGCCAACAAAGCTTCAAGTTGATCAAGTAGAAGCTTTGCATTGTTTCTATACTTGTGCTTCCAGATTTCAACAAGGTGTTTAAGGTAGAATGTGATGCTTCTGGAACCAGAATTGGAGTACTACTTATGCAAGAGGAAAAATCGATTGCCTACTTTAGTGAGAAGCTCAAGGGAGCCTCTTTGAGCTACTCCACTTATGACAAGGAGTTTCTAGCCGTCATTCGGGCACTTGAGGTTTGGCAACACTACCTTCTTCCGAGGGATTTTATTATTCACACCGACCACCATGCTCTTAAGCACCTCAAGAGCCAAGGCAAGCTTAATAGAAGGCATGCCAAGTGGATGGAATTTCTTGAGCGCTATCCTTATATCATCAAATATAAGAAGGGGGAAAGCAATGTGGTGGCCGCCGCATTTTCTAGAAAGATCATGCTTCTAACCGAATTGGATACTAGATTTTTGGGATTTGATTGGATTAAAGGAGCTTATAAAGGAGACCAAGATTTTGACCATTGGTTGAGATGAGAAAGGACAAGGCCGATTGTGGTTGTTACCTAGTGGATGGTTTGCTCTTTAAGGGAGGGGAACTATGCATTCCTTGCGGGGGAATATGAGAATCTCTAGTTAAAGAGGCTCATGGTGGTGACCTAGCAAGACATTTTGGGGAAAAGAAGACTTTGGAGACTTTTAAGGAGTATTTCTATTGGCCTCACCTACTTAGAGATGTGCACATGATGTTGGAGAATTGCATAATTTGTAAAAAGGCTAAGAGCCTAGTTCTTCCTCAAGGACTCTACTTACCTTTGTCGGTTCCAAGCCATCCTTGGGTGCAAGTGAGTTTGGAATTTTTTTTGGGACTATCTCGCACATCTCGATCAAATGAGTCAATTATAGTGGTAGTAGACTGGTTCTTGAAGATGACTCATTTCATAGCTTGCTCGAAGACAGATGATTCTAGTCATATAGCCGAGCTATATTCTTCAAGGAAGTGGTACGTATGCACAAGATACCAAGTCCATCGTGTCGAATAGAGACACCAAATTTTTAAATGCCTTTTAAAAGACTTTGTGTGGAAAATTAGGCACCAAACTACTCTTTAGTACTTCATTCAACCCTCAAACCGATGGGCAAACCGAAGTAGTAAATCAAACGTTGGGTGCTTTGCTAAGAAGTATAGTAGGCAAGAAGCTCTCCGATTGAGATTTATAACTCCCTTATATTGAATTTTCCTACAACAAAGCCCCTTTTGAGATCGTGTACGGATTCAACCCCCTCACTCCAATGGACCTCTTGCTATTACCCGTGAAAGATTTAGTCAATCCTAGTGGGGCTGGCAAGGCCGAACAAGTGAAAGTCTTGCACGAGAAGGTTAGTAGTAATATTCAAAGAAAGAAAAAGGACTACGCAAAATAAGCCAATCGCGGTAGAAAATAAGTCCTTTTTAAAGAAGGCAATTATTGTGGCTCCATTTGAGGAAGGAGAGGTTTTCTAAGCAAAGGAAGTCCTTTTCAAATAAGCCAATCGCGGTAGAAAATAAGCCAATCGCGGTAGAAAATAAGTCCTTTTCAAAGTGTTGGAAAGGATCAACAATACTGCTTACAAGCTCGAATTACCGGGAGAATACGGAGTATGCGCCACTTTTAATGTGCAAGACTTATCCCCTTATACTAGAGAAGAGGTCGATCTAGAAGGAGAGACATTTGGATTTGAGGTCAAATCCTTAATCACCTGGGAAGCATGATGTGCCAAGAGGAGCCATCACACGATCACGAACCAAATCCTTGGCTTTTGCTGAGCCTTCCGCTAACACGTTTGCTCTTTTTGTAGGTAATGACTATTTCAATGAATTGAAGTGGGAACCTAGCACCATGGACATGGAGAGGCCTCTCCATTTGCTAAATTGGGAGCAACCCTCGGCCTAAGATCAAAATGTGAAAGGCGAATTTGTTTTCCTTTTGGCAAGAGATGTACCCGAACCACATTTTAATTTTCTTTTAAAAAATTGGTTTATTTTCTTCAGCTTAAGTGACATGTCTAGCTGAAGCATGTTCTAGGAAGAAATGAGCTGCAAATTTGAAGAAAACAAGTACTTTGATCATGGGAGAGAGAAAGAGGGCTGTTATCTTCGGTTCCTCTAGCCTTCCATGCGGCCGAACCACATTGACCATTTTTGAATGGTTTTCTTCTTCTTCCTTTGTTGAACCCTAAATGTATTTTGAAGAGGGGTATTTAAACACCTCTTAGCTGTTGTAGCGGGCACTTTTGAATGCTGAAAAATTGGATTGCTTTTAGTATCTTGGTTCTCACATTTTCTTCTCTTCGGTGAGAGATAACCGAGAGGGTGAGTGTTTTGTTGCTAATTTGTGAGGGTCAAATTGGTATTCCTTTGTTGTAGCCTTCCTCCTCCTTCATTGGCTTGGAGATACCTAGCAAGATTGTATTCCATTCCCCTCTTTTCGCAAGTTGGAGTGCTCTTCTTTCTAAGAAGTGCCAAAACCTGAGAGGTGTACCTTGTTCCCTGCTCGGACCAACTAGCTTCCTCCGTACATAACTTTTCAACCATAGCAAGTTCCCCTCAAATGTTTAGGGTGTTTCATACACTCATAAGGTAAACTTGTGTTAAAATTTCAGCTCATTTGGATTTGATTTGAGAAAGTTATACTGTTTAGAATTTGAGTCTCCTTTAGCCATTTTTGGTGTAAATCCGAGGAGCAGTTTTTGTTGTTTGCTAAGTGCTGTTTTTGAGTGCTTTCCATACCAACTCAAAGCACGTCAGACTGTGGGCTATTGAAGTAAATTAGGAACAAATAATAGTTATTCGGGTTGTATCCTTTAATGAAAAGAGCTTTCCACATTAGAGAAAGAATGAAGAACCTGAAAATGCAGTGGAGAAGGTTCTCATTGAGGTGGAGAATAATTATTATAACAAATTTAAGCAGAAAAACCTTGACGATGGGCAGCAGGAAAGCAAGCGGATAGATGCTGAAATCCTATGCATGAAGATGACATTACTGGTTACCAATTAACCAGAGGCCGAACAAGAAGGATAATAAAACCTTCTCAAAGACATGGATATGCAGATATAATCGCTTATGCTCTGCATGTAGCTTCAAATTTAGAAAATGAAAAACCAATATCATTTTCTGAAGCTATGACTAGAAAAAATTAGGAAAAATGGCCATGGATGAGGTGACAGATTCGCTACTTAAAAATAACATTTGGACTCTAGTTAATAAACCACAACAACATAAAATTATTGGTTGCAAGTGGATATTTAAGCTAAAGAAAGACATTAATGGGGTGGAGAAACCATGATACAAAGCAAGGTTGGTTGCTAAGTGTTTTGCTTAGAGAAAAGGGAGTGGATTTCAATGAGATTTTCTCACTTGTTGTAAAATTAACATTCATTCGAGTGTTGCTTTCACTTGTGGCTGTTCAAAATTTAGAATTGGAACAAATGGGTGTTAAGACAACATTTTTGTATGGAGATCTTGAGAAAAAAAAATTTATGACTCAATCAGAGGATTATGAAGCTGTTGATAAAGATAAGGTATGTATATTAAATAAATCAATTTATGGTTTAAAACAGTCTCCAAGGCAATGGAATAGGAAATTAAGTTCATTGCAACAATTGGCTTTACTATATGTATGCATAATAATTACGTTTATGTGAGAAAGAAAAATGAGGAGAACTAGCCGTTTGTGCTCCTTTATGTCGACAGTATTCTCATTGTTGGAAGAAGTAAGTCTGAAATTGTAACGACCCGTATTCCCAGCAAGATATTGTCCGCTCTAGGGATCGGGCCGCAGCCCAATATCCTCCCCTCACCGCTTTGTTTGGCGAGAACTTTCCGGAAGGTCACCCAACCTGGAATTGCTCTCGCCGAAGCACTTTTAACTTCGGAGTTCTTATGGGATCCGTTGCCAATTGTGCTCCAAAACGCGTCTTGCTATGTTGGGAGGGTCTCTTTACATATGTTTCATTTCCACATACTTCCCCAAGCGATGTGGGATTGTGTGACGACCCCCTTTTTACGACCCGTCACCTTCCAGTTCTCCCGTGTGGACGTACCGCCATCCGGGTTCCGGTTCGTGCAGCCATCGTACCATACTTACACATCTGGGTCATCACAATCACCCCCTCTCGGGTGCCCAACGTCCTCGTTGGCCACATTTCCGGTTGGGTACAGGCTCTGATACCATTTGTAACGACCCGTATTCTCAGTAAGATATTGTCTGCTATGGGGATCGGGTCGCAGCCCAATATCCTCCCCTCACGACTTTGTTTGGCAAGAATTTTCCGAAGGTCACCCAACCTGGAATTGCTCTCGCCGAAGCACTTTTAACTTCGGAGTTCTTATGGGATCCGTTGCCAATTGTGCTCCAAAACGCGTCTTGCTATGTTGGGAGGGTCTCTTTACATATGTTTCATTTCCACATACTTCCCCAAGCGATGTGGGATTGTGACGACCCCCTTTTTACGACCCGTCACCTTCCGGTTCGCCCGCGCGGACGTATCGCCATCCGGGTTCTGGTTCGTGCAGTCATCGTACACATACTTACACATCCGAGTCATCACAGAAATATTAGAATTAAAATTAGAATTGAAAAAGGTATTTGACATGAAGGAACCGATGCAGCTAAAAGAATTCTTGGATTTGATATCCTAAGGAAAAGGGAATCAAAACTTCTAGTATTGGCTCAAGAAAATTATCTAAAGAAGTTGCTTCATAGTTTTGAGATAACCAATTTAAAGGGGGTTTCTACGCCTCTAAGAGGGCAGTTCAAGCTGTCAAGAAATCGGCAACCTAGTTCTTTTAAGGAAGAAGAATTCATGCTAAAAATTCCTTTTGCAAACCTTGTCGGCAACATCATGTACTCCATGGTTTGTACTCATCCGAAATTGGCGTTTGCAATAAGTGTCATTAAAAAATTTATGGCTAATCCAGGTAAATGCCTTTGACATGCTTTAAAGTGGTTAATGAGGTATGTTTCTAACACTTTAAATTTGTTCATTGAATATGGAAGAGCAAATATGGATAAAGATATTATTTTTGGAAATGTTGATGCTAACTATTCTTGTTGTCTAGATTCTTTGAGGTTTATGTCAGGATATATTTTCATTGTATTTGTAGGTATTGTAAGCTGGAAGTCATGTCTTCAGAAGGTTGTGGTATCATCCACTACAAAAGCTGAATTTCTGTCAACCGTGTTAGAATTTGGGTGACTCAAAATCTAGTTGGGCCGCGTTGGACCCATAATCTCATTAGGTTTTGTTTCTCTATAAATACTTGTAAGGTAGAGCAGCAAAACCTGCAGTTGTATCTTCGATCTTCCTAGTAGTTTTGTTCCTCTGCCCGTGATTTTTCCCCGAAAGGGTTTTCCACGTAAATCTGGTGTTACGCGTTCTATTTTTATTTTTCTCGTTGTTGTTTGATTACCAACAACTGGTATCAGAGCGAGGTTGAAGGATTTCAAAAATCGTGTTTCGAATCTGTAGATGTTATCGAACATTCTGGAGAAAAAGAAATAAAAAAAATAGTTTTGGTCTTCTTCTCATCGAAGAAGAGAACTCCGAGAAGGGCTGCTGAGCGAGAGGAACAAGGAGGTAGTCGCAGTAGTCCGTTGCCGAGGGAGTGGAGAAACACGGGCCATCTTTCAACATCTCGTCTCCGATCGATCAGAACAGAGAGCGCTGATCAGAACAAGAGCCACCGATCTGCCATCGCCGTGCGCCAAAGAGAGCCAGATGCCGCCGTCCGTGAAGTACAAAAAGACAAAATAGCACTCCTCCATAGTTGCCACAACCTGTCCTCCGCCAGGGAAGAGGAATAGAAGCCGTTGCCCGCCGTCTGAAAAAAGAGAAATGAGCGAAGAGAAAGCCCTCAACAGTGAGAAAGGAAGTGTCCGTCACGAGGAAGACCACGGATCAGAAAAAATCACTGCTGCCTCTATCTGTCGTGAGAAAAGTTCGTCAGAGTCTTCATCTAACGCAACAGAAGAAGCCGAAGAGGCTGCCGTTTGATAGTGAGGAGAAGAGGCCGCTGTTTAGAACACGCCATGCCGACCAGCAACAGAGTCCGTCACCGTTCGAGGAAGAATCGTCCTTCTCTGTCGCTCACCATTTCTCCGTTGCACCTCTGCGATCTGAAGGAGAGGAAGCTCCACGCAGCCATCACCGATCAAGAGGATTTTTCAGCCGCCTCTCTGAGCCCCAGTCGCCTGTCGTCATTGAATGAAGAGAAGAAATCCTTTCTGCCGCCGTCCGAGTAAGACAGAACCTTCCTCGTTGCTGCGAAGAGGTGAAGCGGAGCCGCTGTCATCTGAAGAAGCAAATTAACCCTCTCCCTCATTGTCCGTCGTCTGTCCGTCATCGAGAAGAGACTTCCAGCCACCTTTTCGAACCCAGAGTTCGTTGTTCGTCCGTGAAGGAAATCACCGAGCAAAGAAGTTGCGAGAGGCAATTTTTATTTGGTGGCAAGACCATTAATGAGTGTTTGATCATTAATGAGAGGGGTTGGACTTTTGGACATCAGTTAGGGTATTGGACGATTAATATGGTGTTGGATCTGAGGTGTTGGAGCATTAACGAGGGTGGTGGATCATTGAAGTTGGACCATTAACGAGGGCCTACAAGTCTTGACTTGGGAAAAGAAGATGTTTTTTTGAGAGGAGAAAATCGTGCTTGGCCATCAATGGGGGTTGAGCATTGATGAGAATTGGTGAGGTGGTTGACTGAAGACGAAACTAGAAACGTGTTGAGGCAACTTCCTCCAGTTTTACTACTGCACATTGCCGTAAGTTTTTCTCACTTAAAAAAAAAAGGTAAAAAGGATTGTCACTGTCGCCGTTGTCGAACAGTGATAAAAAGGAGAAAACCATCAGGTGGAAGGGTTAGTCACTATCGTCGTTGCCGAATAGAGAAGAAAGGAGAAGACCCTAAGGTGATAGGGCTAGCCACTGTCGTGTTGCCGAACAGTGAAGAGAGGAAAAAACCCTCAGGTGAAAGGATTAGCCATTGTCGAACAATGAAGAGAGGAAATTTTTGAAGATTTGTTTCCTTGTACCGAAATTTCTTTGAAGGTGGAGATTGTCAAAGTTCAGTGTTCTGGATTCGCTTTGAGTTGGTCAGAGTAGCCCATTGGATCTTTCACGTGGAATTCGTGTCAAGGTGGAGATTGTTAGAATTTGGGTGACCTGAATTCTAGTTGGGCCGGGTTGGGCCCATAATCTCATTAGATTTTGTTTCTCTATAAATACTTGTAAGCTATAGCAGCAAAACCTGCAGTTGTATCTTTGATATTCCTAGTAGATTTGTTTCTTTGCCTGTGGTTTTTTCCTGAAAGGGTTTTCCATGTATATCTGGTGTTACGCGTTCTATTTTTCTTTTTCTCGTTATTGTTTGATTACCAACAAATCGTTGAAGGTATAAAAGAAGATATTTGGCTGAATGAATTAGTTTCTAAGGTGGGAATAGAAAAATCGGATATGACTATCTCGATTGAAGAAGTCTTAGGGAGAGAGGAACAAGAGGTAGGAGATTAGGGCTAAGAAGAAAGGTGTGATAAAAGAAGTGGAGAGAGCCTTGTTCTATCAAGACTAGAGAAGAGGAGGATCAAGCTAGTTTCTCTGGTGTTCTTCTATTGTGTATTGGTGTTTCTTTTTCTTTAATTCGACAGTCTATGTATTTGGGATATTTCTCTCGGTAATAGAAGGATTCTTGAGTTGAGGGCGTGGATGCAGGACACAATGTCCAAACCACGCTAAATCCTGTGTCATCCATTCCTTGATATTATTCAATTTCTTTGCTAGATAT
Source organism: Begonia masoniana (assembly GCA_022432975.1). Lineage (NCBI taxonomy): Eukaryota > Viridiplantae > Streptophyta > Magnoliopsida > Cucurbitales > Begoniaceae > Begonia > Begonia masoniana. The sequence goes on along the minus strand of CM039508.1, from coordinate 41,114,168 downwards.
TATTATGTGATTGGGGTTATCACCACATTATCTCTCCCTTCCCCTCTATTTCTCTCTCCTTTTTTTTCTATCTAAACTCCTATTCCAATAAAAAATGACATGCAAAGAGATAAGTGGATCATTTCCACATCAATGGTTTCAACATTGCTTCTCGGTTCTCTACGTCGCCACTACAGATGACGCCATGTGTTTGGAAGGAGTGAAAAACTTGCTGCTTAATCCATTTGAGAAACTCAACTCATGGTGGTTTAATAATGATTGTATAGCTTCAATATATAGGTTTGATGGTGTTTCATGCTAGAATGGAAAGAAAAAATTGCCTCATTAAACTTCAGCTTCTAGTTATGGAGATCTCCGTCTATGTACCAAGTTCTCTTGAGTTTTATCGTTGTCTTCAAATTTTAGATCTCTCTCAAAATATCACGACTAGTTGGCGAGCCAAAACAAGAACTCTTAGTTGCATGATACAATTCTAGAAGAAGACCCGATTGTGCAACTAAAGGTTAGTTGTCCATATTTCACAGCGAAAGACATAAAATCAAATTTAAAGCGATAGATCATGTGTAATGGACCAAAGTTCACATAGTGATCAAGAATATAAAATAGTGCAATAAATAATATTCAATCAAAATTGAAATACTATGTAGGAAATAGAAAAGCACAACACCCAATATAGTTATACATACTCAAGAAAGGATAGAAAATAATCCTCACCAAAGAGAATAGCCACTTCGAAAAGGGAAGAAATACAAGGGGAACAAACGAAATCACATAAACAGCTACTCCTGGTCCGAACCATCGTGATTCTTTCCTAGAAAAAATAAGCAATCTTTTGGACTGAACTAATCAAACTCAATAGGGATCCAATCATAATACCAGTACATGTAATAACTAAATTTTATTATTTCTCAATTGAAAACATGAGCTCAAGAAAATGCCTACATGAATTTTGGCTCACCTAAGAAATAACCCAGCAAGGCCCTAAAGGGCTTCGTTGCGGTAACTCGGTGTTGTAGCTAATCATTGTTTCAACAACGCGTCTCATATCGCCAAGCACTATAGATCAAACAAGTGTCACATAACTGGGCTATCTGGAAGAACAACCAAGTAGCATGGCACGATGTTAATTGATGTTTTGTCATTGTTACGATGTCCATCACACCTTGTGGTTGTTAGTGATTTTACACCTTTACACGCAAGTGCACGTGTCGCTAACGAAGTAATAGAGTAAGTAAAGTATCGATCCCACGAGGATATTGTTAATTGAATTAATCGCTATAAAAATCTTATAAAAATATTAGATGATAAATGAAAATAATTTGAAATAAAATTAGAATGACAATGAAACAAAGTAAATCAGAATAAAAGAGGTAAAAACGATAAAAGAAAGCCTTGGCTAGAATCGATTTTCTTCGTTACGATGATTCTGCTACTAATGCTCTGATAATGCTCTGCAGCATTATCTAAAAAACAGCAAGAATAAAAATATTTTCTAGGATTCTTTCGAATTGCCTAGGTAAATTCAAATTAGAATTTCTTTCTACCTTGAAAGAATGTAACTAATATTGAATTTTCGATATGTGCTATTCTTATTGCCAATCAAATTAATGTTAACTACGTTGTAACAATTTAATTCGATTAATTATTCGTGCATCTAAAATTTATATCTATCTGTCGATACAATATAAACATGAATCGTCAACCTATCTATCGATACGATCTGACTTAGCAAGAAAATTTCACAAATAATTGTTCAATAGATAATTGCAGAAACAAAAACCAAGATCGTAGCAAAATATCGCAACAAATACTATCGTCCTAACCAAGATTAAAGAGTTTAGCTACTAGACATAATTAAAAATAAACTAACAATAACTGTGTTCATAGAAAAATAATGCAAAAAATAATAATAGAGGAGAAGAAGAAAAATCCAAAGAAAGCCGTCGTAGATCTGGTTCTCCTCCTCCGTTCCAGAATTTCTTCTCCAGCAAGTAGTCACACGCTGGAATCCTTTTTAATTTTGCATACCATCTCTGTGTTTCTCTCTCCAATCTCATTTTCCTTGATTTTTGTCCTTTTTTTTAGCTTCCTTCCAGATTATTGCTTTTTCTCTCTCCAATCTCTCTGTTGAGAATTAGTTTCGTCTTTTAGTGCTGCCCATTCATCATGTTTTCCTCTGCCCATTTTTTGTCTTTAAGTGGTGCTCCTTTGTATATCTTCCGCTGCCCAATTTTAGACTTCTTCTGCTGCTTTGTTTTAGAATTCTTCCGCTGCCCGTTCTTTAAATCAACTGTTGCTTTGCTTTCTATATCCACCGCTGGATATTGTCTTTTTCTGCTGCCCAAGTTTTTGCCTCTTCCGCTGCCCAGCTGCCCAGCTTTCTTCTTTCCCTTTTAGTCTTCCGCTGCCCAGCTGCCCAGCTGCCCAGCTTCCATCTTCTACTTTCTTCTTTCAGCATCTACTGCCACTTTTGTCATATAGTGCTGCCCATTTTTTGTAATTCTACCGCTGCCCTATTTTTTACTTCATCTGATTGCTGCCCAGATGTTTACTGCTTCCGATTGCTTTGTTTTATTCCACAAAATCTTCAACCTATTTGATCTTCCTTAATAGTAGTCTCCTCTCTCTCTTCTTAGTAATCTGCAACAAATTATAATCAAAATAAATCCTCAAATTTTGGCAACCATGATTTTCTCTAACAAATCCCACTTTTAAACTTGATTTTTCCCGCTATAATCCTTGCATTCAAATATGAAAATATAAAATTCAAATTAAAGAGAAAAATCATGTTTTTAATAGAAAATCAACATTAAATATATTAAATTCAATCAAAGCCCTAATGTTGCAGCATTGCATACCATTTATAGTAAATCCATATCAATTTATTATTACAATCACTCAATTCATCTAAGTTTTCTTATATAAAGTTAGCATAAAATGACTCTAAAATAAAAGTCATCAGTGGTGCGTCCGATTCGGTTTTGGTTTTGAAATGCGAGTTAGATAGAAAATTGTCTTTTTGTTGATTTCTCATTGTTCATCAACGCCGAACCCACAACAGACCACTTATAAACATATATAGAAGGTTTTAAAAAAATTTTACCCTCAAAGTATGGTTTTTTTTTTTTTAAAACCCTCAAAGTATTAACCCTAATAAATCAAACTTCAACTATAAAAAACCTAACAATTTAACTCATTGCGGTCGACCGCTAGCCCCCCATTCTGCATTTTACACATAGAATGGGGGCGTAGCACGTAGAGAATGGGGGACCGATCTAAAAAGAACGGTCCCTCATTCCATAAGGGGGGGGTGGAGAACCCCTTGCGCACGTACAGGCATATTCTAAATGGAGAACGCGTTGTCCACGTGTAACACCCGGTTCCATTGAAATCAAATTATCCTATTAACTTATGATGTACATTTTAGAGATGAAATTGGGAGAAACTAGTGTTTAGGTTAATGAGTGACTAAATAAGGGTAGAACTGTAATTTGGAAATTTAGTTGTGGATAACATATTTAAGGGAGGGTTTAATGAGGTTTAGCCGCCACTTTCCCTCATTTCCTCTTTCGGTATTCAGCTCAAGCCCATCCGAGCTCCCCAGGCGATTTTCTCTCCGATTCCCCTCCGACTTAGGTGAGTTTTACTTTGATTTCTTGCTACATTGTGATTATAGATGAGAGTGGAGTAGTGTGGATGCATGTTTCTGGAAATGCAGTGAGTAAGAGTTGAGTTCGGGGTTTCATAATGAATCGAGAATGCAAGGAACAGAACTCCAAACTAGCTTCCTTAGACTTCTGAATAGTTAGGATGAAGTTTAGTGAAGATCTAATTGATTTTCTGTTTATGACTTATGTGAGCAAAACTTTTGAAGTAGTTTGAAACTGAGCAGTTCCAGGAAGCCAGGTAAGTAGAGTATGTGTGTGCCTTCGGGCCTACATCACAAAATAGTAGGTTTATGCATGCTTTGTGCGTTTTCAGTTTGTCATGTATCATGTTTTAAAAGTACACAAAAATAATTTAAATTCATGATGGCATGGCGAGGAATGAATTGATTGAAACAGAACAGTTATTAAGGGAACTAATCCGCCCCTTAATCGAGAGAGAGGATGCATGACTTTGGGAAAACTGATCCAACTCCCAATTTCACAGGGAGATCTGAATAGTTATTAAGGGAACTAATCCACCCCTTAATCGAGAGAGAGGATGTATGACTTTGGGAGAAGTGATCCAACTTTCAATTTCACAGGGGGATCAGACTAGAAACGAATGCATATGCAACCGAGATGTGAAAGTAGAAACTGCATGTCTAGGAATTCTGTTTCAGCATTCCATTTCATTATTGCTTTACTTACTTAGCATTAGGCTAATAGATGAGTTTTGTGATGCATTAGGCTAATAGATGAGTTTTGTGATGTAGGTGAAGAAGCCTCAGAAGGTGTGTACTCAGAGCATGTTGAGGAATAGGCTGGTTGGGGGAGCACATTTATGCCTCGACCTGGTGAACTGATGGGGCGGTTTAATTATTGTCTATTTATGAAGTTTCAGATGTTTAGTGTCTTGTGGAAGTATGCAGAGAGTTTTAACGACATTAATAGTTCTGATGATTTTAACAACTTTATGGTTTTCTTGTTATGAGTATGAAAAACATGATTTGGTTTAGAGGTAGTTGCTTTGCTGGATATTTTCAGAAAGTTGTGGACTATGTTGTTTTGAACGATTTTTAGTAAAATGCTCAAGTTTTTTTGGTAGTCGGAGTTTTCTTTGTTTAGAGTGAAATTGGTTGCTATGCTGTTTTTGTTGAGTGTTTCTAATCTATCGGTAGATGATGTCTATCGATAGATATTGAGTATTTTTGATCTATCGGTAGATGATGTCTATCGATAGATGTTGAGTGTAATATCTATCGGTGGATGTAGTCCATCGGTAGAAGTCGAGAGTTTTGTCTATCGGTAGATGTAGTCCACCGGTGGATGTTGAGTATTATATCTATCGGAAGATGTAGGAAGTAATTTGTCGTTTTGCGATCGGTAGATGTGAGTAAAAGAATTTGTCGTTTTGTGACCGGGTGATGTCGAGTATTATATCTATCGGAAGATAGAGCAAGCAATTTGTCGTTTTGCGATCGGTAGATGTGAGTAGTGGGTTTTGTCGTTTGTGATCGCTAGATGTATTTGTTCAGCTTCTACCGCCGAGACTCTTTTGTCTCTACCTCTTCCGCTGGTACTGTTTAGAGGTAGAAGTGTTCAATTTTCTTTTCTTTAATATTCTATCAACAATTGTCTTTAATATTTTAACTTTCTAATTAAATGTTGTTTTAAGCAAATTGTTTTCCGCTGCAAGTTTTAACGTTTTAAGGGTCAAATTTTGATCGTCGAATAAATTTTAAATTTTCTCCAAATGCCATGGTTCGGTTCAGCCTTCTGCGTAGCGAACCGGGTTCAGATAACTCGAGGCGTTACAGTATGGTATCAGAGACAATTAGTTAAACCGTTCAAAAGAATACTAATCAGTACCGATCGTTGCATGAGAGTACTCCAACAACTGTAAGTGTTTATGTCAGCTTTAGTTATTAGATGTTTATGAGAGTAGTTAACCCTGTGCAGGAATCTAGTAAGATGTCTAGACGACTAGGAAGACCAAGAGTACCAAGACAGATACCGAATCCGGGACGTGAAGAAGATTCTAGCGTGATTAGGCAGCTGACAGATTTGGTGCGTCAGCAAACAGACTTAGTGCGTCAGTAGTCCGATCAGTTAGGAGTGCTGTTGAACCGAGAGGTACAAGGAAGTGCCAACTCGAGCTCTAGCAATGAACATTCTGGAGATAGATTCAGGAGGCTACGACCACCAACGTTTGATGGACAGTCATCTGATCCGGTTATTGCTGAAGGGTGGCTTAGGAAGATTAAGAGTATGTTTAGGTGTGCCAACATTAGAGAAGGAGACAAGGTCACGTTGGCAATATTTCATTTGGCTGGTGATGCTTAACTTTGGTGGGAAACAATAGAGACCACCACAGATGTTTTGGCGATGCGTTGGTCATAGTTCAAGGACATTTTCTATGAGAAGTATTTTAGCAGCACCGTCCAGATTGCAAAGAAGTTGGAGTTTTTGAACTTGAAGCAGATAGGGTCTGTGGCTGAGTATAGTAGGCAATTCGAGTCCCTGTCCAGGTTTGCTAGACATTTTGCTCACAAGGACGAGGATAAGGTGTTCAAATTTGTGTACGGGCTAAAGCCAGAAATTTACAGAGGAGTCAAATTTTGTGGTATTAAAGGTTTGACATTCAGCGAAGTTGTGTCCATAGCTTTGGAAGTGGAAGAAGCTGAAAGGAAGTGTGCTGGACCAAAGGAGGTCCCACAAAAGTTTATCTAGCCACACCAATAGAGAGGAGTGAAGAGACCTAGTGAAGGCCATAATAGCCAAGGAACAGGAAGGAAAATACAGAATACCAGGAATTTTCCCCAGTGTCCCAAGTGTTTGAAGAACCACCCGGGCAAGTGTAGATTGAACTTCGAGAAGTGTTTCAACTGTGAGGAGGTTGGGCATACGTTCAAAGAATGCCCGAAGCCTAGAATCACCAGATGTTACAATTGTAACAAAGTCGGCCATATTAGTAGAGACTGCCTAGCTCTTAAGAGTGGCCCTGATAAGATTAAACCAAAGATATTCTCCATGATGGAGTCGGGTGAAGAACAGCCTGCTGTGGTGTCAGGTACTATATTGATCAACTCTATACCTGCTTTTACTTTAATAGATTCCGGTGCAACGCATTCATTTATAGCATCTGCATTTGCTGTTAAGTTAGGAGTACAACCTACGCTATCTGAACATGTGTTTAATGTCACGTTACCCTCTGGTGAATGCATGACTCTAGCTGAGTGATACTTAATAGTATTGTGTTAGTAGGAAACAAGAATTTACCTGCTGATCTCATTATTATGGATATAATGGGATTTGATGTAATCCTAGGGATGGATTGGTTGTTCAGGCATTATGCCACAATTGATTGTAGGACTGGAGTAGTTAGTTTTCGACCTCCTAATGGTTCGAAACATACCTTTCAAGCCTTGAATAAGAGTAAGGAAATGTCTGTTATGACTTCTATCAACACTAGACCTTCCCTATGTGGAGAGTATTTGTGCTTCTTAGCTGGTGTTTTAGACACACAACTTGTAGGAAAGGCAAGTCCTCAAAATGTCTTAATTGTCCAATACTTTCCAGAAGTATTTTTAGATGACCTTCCTGGCTTGCCGCCGAATAGGAAAATTGAATTTATTGTAGATGTTTACCCCGGCGCCGAGCCTGTGTCCAAAAATCCATATAGATTAGCACCAACAGAACTTAAAGAATTAAAGAAGCAGTTAGAGGATCTGTTGGAGAAAGGGTTCATATGCCTAGTTTTTCACCATGGGGTGCACCTGTCCTTTTCGTCAAGAAGAAGGATGGATCAATGCGAATGTGCATCGATTATTGAGAATTGAATAAGTTAACCATCAAGAACAAGTATCTATTGCCAAGGATTGATGACTTATTCGACCAGCTCAATGGTGCACGAGTTTTCTCTAAAATTGATCTGAGGTTAGGTTACTATCAATTGAAAGTCAAATCTGAAGATATCCCTAATACAGCCTTTCGCACAAAGTATGGACATTATGAGTTTTTGGTTATGTCCTTTGGATTGAGAATCGCACCAGCAGCCTTCATAGATCTTATGAATAGAGTGTTTCATGAGTATTTGGACAAGTTTGTCATAGTGTTTATAGATGACATTCTAATCTATTTTAGTACTAAGGAAGAGCATGCAAGGCATTTGAGTTTGGTGTTAGGAGTACTTAGACAGCACCAACTTTATACTAAGTTTTCCAAATGTGAGTTTTGGTTGGACATATTTCACTTTCTTGGTCACGTGATCTCTGGAGATGGAATATCTGTCGATCCAGCAAGGTTCAAGCAGTCAAGGAGTGGCCCCGACCGAAGAGTGCTGTAGATATTCGGAGTTTCCTTGGATTAGTAGGATATTACAGAAAATTTATTGAAGGATTTTCAAAGATTGCAACACTCCTCACTCGGTTAACAAGAAAAAATATCAAGTATGCTTGGACAAAGGAGTGTGAATCCAGTTTCCAGACCTTGAAAAAGAAATTGACCAATGCCCCTATATTGACGCTACCCGATGAGAATGGAAAGTTTAGCATTTATTGTGATGCTTCCAAGGTTGGCCTTGGTTGTGTTTTGATGCAAGATGGAAAAGTGATAGCTTATGCTTCTAGGCAGCTAAAAACACATGAGAGTAATTACCCCACACACGACTTATAGTTGGCTGCAGTAGTTTTTGCGTTGAAGATCTGGAGGCATCACCTGTATGGACAATCTTGTGAGATATTTTCAGATCTTAAGAGCCTGAAGTATATTTTCATGCAGAAGGAACTAAACATGAGACAACGTCGGTGGTTGGAGTTTGTCAAAGATTATGATTTTGAGATTAAATACCACCCCGACAAGGCGAATGTTGTGGCTGATGCATTGAGTAGAGTGACGACTTCAGCCTCAGTCTTGGTTCTTGACATGTCGTTAGCCTTAGAGTTAGAATTCCAAAGATTTAACTTAGAAGCTGTGTCTAGTGTGTCAACTATGCTTTCAGCCATATTTTTGAAACCTACACTTTTTGATAGGATAAAGGAAGCCCAGACAAATGATGTAGAGTGCAACAAGTACAAATCAAGCATAGAGTCTGCTGGTAAATCGAATTTCAACTGTTCAGATGATGGAGTCCTTAAGTTTAGGAATAGATGGTTTGTTCCTACCAATATAGAACTTCGAAATGAGATTCTTTCGGAGGCACATTCTTCTAGACTCTCTGTCCATCCTGGTAGTACAAAAATGTACAGAGACCTTAGACAATTTTATTGGTGGCCAAATATGAAAAGAAGTGTGGCAGAGTACGTAGGATTGTGTTTAGTTTGTCAACAAGTTAAAGCTGAACACCAAAGACCTGCTGGAATGTTACAACCCTTACCAGTTCCCGAATGGAAATGGGAGCAAATAACGTGATAGGCTACGGGCCTGCAAATGGGTGGAGAAACATGCAAACGGAAGACTTAAATTGCAACAAAAAATCGGTGCTCAAGAACACCCAAAACAGACGCGAAATTAGACGAAAAACAGAGGAGGAAACACGAAAATGGAAAGATGCATTCGGTGATGTGGGTGAGAGATCAAATCGGTTTCTTTGCCACAGAGAAGACCGATAAGGGGAGGGAAATGGAAAATGGAGGTGATGACCCGTTGCTGGCCCAAAAGCTATCGAGCTTCGGGTGAGAAATTCGTCGTTGCCAGCGACGAAATCACAGCGAAGGGAACAGGTTTCGCCACCCACCGGCGACTGAGTATTCCTCCGAGCAACCTTGGGCTCGAGGAAGACTTGGGCGAAGCCATTGGCGCTGGGCGCCGGCGACACCGAGAGAGAAGCTCTCTCTTTCACGGAGGAACTCCGACAACGAACAACGTTCTGGTTTTCCAAAAATTCGAATCAATAGCTAATCAAAAAATTACAGAGCTATAAGGGGAGCTAAATACACCGAAAAAGAAGATGGCGACTTCTGGTGAGGGCGACGGAATGCAGCTGTGCAGATGACCGTTGGCGAAGAAGGATATAGCCGTTCGCGTGAATCGGCTGAGGCGTGAAGCAGCGACAGTGAACCAGTTTTGGTGAAGCGGTTCAGCTTTGTTTAGTCCGGTTCAGCTTTAATTCAACTTGGTTCAGTCCGGTTCAGTCACTTGTTCTCCTTGGATTGGTCGGTTCAGCCTTGGTTCTCTCTTGGTTCACCAACCCTTTGAAGCCTATTACAAAATATACATTCTAATGGCTAAAGTTTGCCAATTAACGAGCAAAATTACGTAATTTAAATTACAAATAAAAATAAACCGAAAGCTTGGTTACAAAAGTTGTATTTAAGGAAAACAAATTCCTTCTTCATTCCAAGATTCGGAAAGCCAATTTACCTACATAATTCCACAAGTCCATTAGATAGATAAAATAAATAATCACGTACCTTGACTTGTGCACGATGGATCGGGACCGTGGCATATCATCCCCTCCCGGTTCTTGAGGATTTGACCTCAAATCCAATGGTGAATATCATGAATATGCTACAACACTTAGGATAAGATTTCTCTACTAAAAGCTAAAAAAAAAAAAAAAAAAAAAAAAAAAAAAAAAAAAAAAAAAAAAAAAAAAAAAAAAAAAAAAAAAAAAAAAAAAAAAAAAAAAAAAAAAAAAAAAAAAAAAAAAAAAAAAAAAAAAAAAAAAAAAAAAAAAAAAAAAAAAAAAAAAAAAAAAAAAAAAAAAAAAAAAAAAAAAAAAAAAAAAAAAAAAAAAAAAAAAAAAAAAAAAAAAAAAAAAAAAAAAAAAAAAAAAAAAAAAAAAAAAAAAAAAAAAAAAAAAAAAAAAAAAAAAAAAAAAAAAAAAAAAAAAAAAAAAAAAAAAAAAAAAAAAAAAAAAAAAAAAAAAAAAAAAAAAAAAAAAAAAAAAAAAAAAAAAAAAAAAAAAAAAAAAAAAAAAAAAAAAAAAAAAAAAAAAAAAAAAAAAAAAAAAAAAAAAAAAAAAAAAAAAAAAAAAAAAAAAAAAAAAAAAAAAAAAAAAAAAAAAAAAAAAAAAAAAAAAAAAAAAAAAAAAAAAAAAAAAAAAATCATTTACACATCCCACAATTGTCTCAAATAAATTTCAGTATTAAATTGTTCATTGTAACAATTTAGAAAACAAGCATTCAAGATAAAATCAAGTTTGATGCAAGCATATCGAACAATTTCATTTCTCATGCCAAACAAATAAGAAAATATTGAACCAAATGATATTTCAAAGAAAACAACATTTGGTTTCAAGCAATTCAAATTAAACTCAAAGAAATAATCAATCTTTTCGATCCAATGAGTAAAAACTAAGGATATTTCACAATTCAAGCAAACTAGGCAAGACACTAAGCTCAATTAAAAGTCATCATAAAATTTTCACGTCTAGCATATGATTCTATCCTTAATCACAATTCAAAATATGGATGCCAAATTTGATCAAACAAATAAATCATTAAACAAGTCCTCTAAAATAGGCATCATCAATTTCCTTGAACAAATTCCATCTAACCAATACTTAAATCTAAGAAATCAAAGGGTTAGATGATTCAAACCTTGGCCGGTGGTCTTGAATGGAACTAGGAAGCCAAGAATTCCTACGACAAACATTAACAACAAGACAACAAACACAAATAACAAAAACAAACACAAAACAGAACGCACAAGACTAGATCTAAAATAGGTCCTAAGCATTTAATCAAATAGCACAACCAAGCAAACAAGTTAATCAAAGAAAATAAACTTGCAACTAATATCAATGATAAGCTATTGGGTCTAGGCAACCCTCTAGAACTTTTGTGGAAATCGTCACACTATCCCACACCCTTTAAAGGCGACTGCCTCACACGGCGATCTGTCGGGCTCAATGGCCAGCGGTAAACCTCGGACAATACCAACGGCCCACAGAGGAAAGCTCTTGGCCACAAACACAAATCACTCGACGTACAAGTGAATCCTAAGTGACTAACAAGATAGTATATGACATGCTCTTGTTAAAAGGTCGGACCTCAAGTTAACATAGTCCTAAACAAAACAAAGACACTCAACTCGATGCAATCAAACAAGAGTTCAAAACAGAATTTATAAAACATGGTGAAATAGAATTTTCCAAGCTCTATTTAACATGCAATTTTAATTCATGCTCTTCATTCTAAATTTAACTTAACATCAAGGACACTATACAAATCATAAACACAAGAGATGCATCAATCATCAAAACAAAAACTCAAACATGGATGGAAACTGAATTTTACAATCCAATTGAAACATGTTATAGTTTATGCTTTCACTTTAATTTCGATTCAAGGCATCAAATAAAATCCTAAACAAGTTTAAAACACAAATAAGCATGGTAAAACATTTACATAATATTTTAGATGCTTTAAAGACATAAAACAGAAATTTGAAAACTGAAAACAGTGCACAAAACACATAAAAACGACAGAATTTCCGAAACAGAAAAACTAACACAAATCTACTCCAATATTCTTGAAAATTTAACAGGGATTAGAAAACAAGATGATAAACATGCTGTCAAATTTTCAAATCCAGATTCAACATGAGCAGAAAGTTATGCAAGCCTAAAGTTCAGGAAATTTAAACTCAAAAACCAGAAAAATTTCTAAACAACCTAAAGTATCCTAAACTGAAACTAGCACAATTCAACTCCAAATAACCTGAAATTTTAACAGATAATAGTTGACAATATGTTGCATATGCTGTAAAAATTTCAAATCCAAATTCATAATGAGCAAAGAATTATGCAAGTCCAAAGTAGGAACTAAAACTAGAAAAACCAGAAAAATTTCTAAACCAGAATTTTAATCTAAACATCCTAGAAAAATCTAAACAAAAACAATGCCAATTTGGAAATCAATTAGCACAACAAACTCTCCTAATCATGAGGCAAAACACAAACTAAAACACATTTGGAAAAATACCTAAACAACACAACAATTTTCAGCAAAGAAAACTAACATGAGAATTCAATTTAGCATTTCATTTTCAAATCCATTCTCTATGTAAATTAATTTTGCCAACACAACCTAAACAACGAAACATGGTTCTAAAACAGAAACAAATATCTATAAACATTCGCCTAAACGAAATCAAAATTATGACTCAAAACACAACATTAGAACATGCTTTTATTCAAGAATAACATCTCGAAATTAAACGGATATGGGCCATGGTTAGTTCATGCTTGCTTACAAGATTGGCACAGCTTTGGCACAAATTTAATAGTTAAAATTGTGCCAAAGCTGTGCCAATTTGGTTTGCAAATCCTGAATTCTGCAAATGATTAAAATTTTGTTTAGGTGCTGAAATTGACAAACAAATTGTGAAACCTTGCTGATATTTTTATTTTGTTTTGTTTTTCTAAAGTGTGAAATGACTAGGAGAAACCAATTTTCCTATTACCAAGACCCTTATGTTGATGAACAAAACCGAAACCCAACCTACCTAGACCCCTATAATTATGAGTACCCACCTAGGTTTAGGAAATCCATTCCTACCAAGAAAAGGGTTGAAGAGTTTTTCATCCCTTACTTTAGAGGCCTAGATAGAAAAGAATTTGGTTATTGGATTGATGAGGTTGAATTGTACTTCAATTGCTATAAGCATTCAGAAAAGACCAAGGTCAAACTAACCACTAGAAAATTCAAGGATTACGCTAGTGATTGGTGGGAAAACCTATTAGCAAGAAGAAAGAGGAATGGTGACGATGAAATTGAGACTTGGAGAGAGTTAAAGGAAGTTATGAGAAAGAAATTCCGTCCAAGTAGCTCCCAAATAGAACCAAGTCCTTGGATTCCTTCTAGTAAACCAAACCCACCCGAACCCTTACCTAGTTTGGATTCTATCATTGAAGAACTTAAGAGAAAGTTTCCTCCCAAGGAAAAGGAAAATGTCATTTTAGTCCAAGAAACTCCAAGGCAAAGAGCTAGGGACCTCAAGTGTACCCAATGCTTTGGTCGTGGACACTTAGCCAATGTATGTCCTAGTCCTCCACAACCGAACTTAGAAGAAAGCACCTCAAAGCCTAAAACTAAAATTGTTAAATGCTTTTATTGTCTTGCTTTTGGACATGTAGCATCCTTATGCCCTTTCAAGCCCTCTAAGAAATTATTAGAGATTCCTAAGGAAGTTGATATTATAGAGGACTTAGAGGAGAAATTTATATCCTCAAATATTGAAGAAGATCAAACCGTGGCCGAGCCTATTGAATATTTGGTTGAAGGATGCAACCAATACTTGGAAGAAAATTCTGTTTTGAATTCATTTCATGTTTCCCCTATTAGAGCCATTGAAAATAATTTTTCTAATGTTTGTTCTTTAGTTGTAGAACCTCTTAGTGATTTAAACTATCAAAATGAAATTGAATATGGAAAAATGATAGTTAATCATGATTTTTGTGATCCCTTTTTATGCCTAACCCAAAATGATTTTATTGTAATGCAAAGGGATTATTTTTCTACTTTATTGTTGTGGCTTAACCATAGGGACAGCCCCTTTGAAATTTTGTGGCTACCCAATGCCTTGTTGAAAGATTGTAAACATGGAACCAACGAGTTGGTTAGCTCAATAACCACAAGGTATGTACCACTTGACCATCTAGTTAATTGGTTACTTAAAATTGGTTGGTTGGTGGGTTATTTTGTTATAGAACTTGATTTAGTTCCTTGGCTTGGTAATTTTGAATCTATTATTTACATGGATTTTGATTTGACATTTGAATTGCATAATTGCTTGATTAATTACTCATGCCTTGTTGAATTTGTGAATGTTTGGAAAATGATTCCTAGGATTACTCATGATTTATTTGGTAGTGGAAATTGTGATTTGTTGAATAACCGAATATATTCTTTTGGATTCATTTCTCATATTTGTCTTCATTTCTCTTTCATGAAGGAACTTGATCTTGAGCGTGATAATTTATTGAGTTTAGAGAGTTTAGGACCTTGTTATGATATTGATAGTTGGTTATTCTCTCGTAGCTTCATAAAATTTTTTATGCTTATGAATGGTTTGAAATTCATTGATCATATCTATGGATATTTTTGTATTAGTGATTTATATAAAAACTTTTTCATCAAGCCATATTTTAATAGAACCGGTATTGGTACCTTGATGGAGTTTATTTTATGTTTATCTTTTGTGAACAATTGTACCAATTTTGTGACGTTCTTTGAATATCGATGGTATTTTGATGATTGGTATAATTTTTCTTTGGAGAACTTGTATGGAACTTGTTTAAAGAAAGACAAAATGTACTTGTTAGTTCCTATTGTATTTTTGCACTCTTTTGATAAGACCAAGTGTAAAGAAGAGCCCGAGATGGCAAGGTTGTTGAGGACTCAAAAAGAAGGAATACCTCAACCACAACCCCTCAAACTTTGGTCCAAGGAGTATGGCGAGGCTACCAAGAAGAAAGAACGAAGTGTTAGAGAACAATGTTGGTGGCTAAATGGACTCCAACTTTTTGTCATCATGAGTTGCAAAGGAAATCAACTTTTGGATTTGAGGTCAAATCCTCAACAACCGGAAGAGGATGATATGCCCCGGGTTCCATAGACCCGCCATAATGTGCCTACGATCATGACCCGTCAAGCACAAGTCAAGGTAAGTATTTATTCTCTTTTTATCTTCTAATGGGCTTGTGGAATTTTGTAGGTAAATGGCTTATCCAAGCTTGGAATGAAGAAGGAATTTGTTTTCCTTTAAGTTCAACTTTTGTAACCAAGCTTACGTTTTGATTTAATTTTACGAAACTTTTGTAATTGGCAAACTTTCAGCCATTATTTTTCTCGAGTTTTTTTTGTTTTGTAATAACTTTAGGAAAATGATGAAAGTCAAACACAAAGGAGCCACTTCATCAGCCACATCAGCAGGAAGAGCCACGTCATCAAGCTGAAGAGCTGCTGCCATGGGTGCGCATGTGAGAAGCACACCGTCGAAGATGCTTTCTCGGCCAAAGGACCAACGGCCCTTTTCTTCCAACGGTCATCTTCTAAACAGCTGTTTCTTCCTTTTTCAGCAACCAGAAGCCTTCCCCTTCCCCTCTCCTTCTATTTAAGTATCATTCCCTCCTTTGTAAATGGTGGACATTGTTTAATACAGATTTGATAATTTAAAAGAGAGTATTTTCTCTTCTCTCGCGAGGGAGTGTTCTCCTCGACGGTGAGTGTCTGTCGGTCGGTGAGAGCCCGAGCCGCAGCCCTCACGGCGCCCCTCCTTTCTGGTGCGTAATATCCAGGAAGGGAGCGCTTGGGTACCCTTTTTGTTCGGTGCGTAATATCCGAACAGAAGGGCACCAAATTTGTCTTCCGAGTTCTGGTTCTCGGAACGGCATTCTGGCCACCTCTCCTCTCCATCTTTTCAGAAGGTGGACGACTGAGAAGGAGGGTGGGAAAACCACACCTTCGATCGTGGTTTCTTCCTCACAGAAGAAGCCTCTGTTGGCGGCTTCTCAATAGTCGTTCGGCCGAGCGTTGGTGCTCCTTCAACATTCTTTCCAATTGGGTAAGCTTTCATTCCAATTTTCGTTCTGTTCTGAGTATGTTTGGGAGACTCTTCGGGCCTGTTGACCGAGAGTGCTTGTTTGCTGAATTTCTCTGTGATTTCTCTGTTTTTCTCTTCTCTGTTGAGTTGTTTTTCCGCTGCCAACTTGTTTGTTGTTTTGTGTCTTGTTTTGGTTGTCAATTGGATCACAAAGGGATATGATCGGGACCCCAAACCGTAACATAACGATGGACTTTGTGGTGGGATTGCCTAGAACCATTAAGGGACATGATGCAATTTGGGTGATAGTTGACCCTCTAACCAAATCTGCCATTTTCTACCCGTAAAGATGACTTACTCGATGGATCAGCTTGCTGAGTTATATGTGCAGGAGATTGTTAGATTACATGGAGTTCCTAGTACCATAGTTTCAGATCAGGAT
The DNA here is from genome assembly GCA_022432975.1 of Begonia masoniana. NCBI lineage: Eukaryota > Viridiplantae > Streptophyta > Magnoliopsida > Cucurbitales > Begoniaceae > Begonia > Begonia masoniana. Next base: position 41,097,590 of record CM039508.1, on the reverse strand, counting down.
TCCAGATTTACATCTAAGTTTTAGAAGAGTTTGCACAAGGCTATGGGTACGCAGCTTAATTTTAGTACAGCTTTTCAACCTCAAACAGATGGACAATCCGAGAGAACTATTCAGACTTTAGAAGATATGCTTCGTGCGTGCACATTGGATTTTCAGGGTTCTTGGAGTAAGTACTTATCATTGGTGGAGTTTTCTTATAATAACAGCTTTCAAGCAACAATAGGAATGGCAACTTATGAAGCATTGTATGGACGAAAATGCAGATCACCTTTATATTGGGATGAAGTTGGTGAAGCACGGTTGCTTGGTCCTGACATTGTGCAACAAACAGTTGAGAAGATTGCTCTCATCCGACAGAGAATCTTGACAGCTCAGAGCTGATAGAAAAGTTATGCTGACTGCAGACGTAGAGAATTGGAATTCGAAGTGGGTGATGAAGTTTTTCTTAAGGTATCACCATTCAAAGGAGTTGTGAGATTTGGGAAAATAAGCAAGCTGAATCTCAGATTTATTGGACCTTTTCCAATCTTGAAGAGGGCTGGGAAAACAGCATATCTGATAGAGTTACCAACCTCTATGGAAAGAATCCACAATGTGTTCCATATTTCTATGCTGAAGAAGTGTATGTGGAATCCAACTCAGATTGTGGAACAGCAAAATATTGAAGTCCATCCTACTCTTACATATGAGGAGAAACCGGTAAGGATCCTAGACTATGCTGTGAAGGTGTTGCACAACAAAGAAGTTCCACTGGTAAAGGTCTTATGGCATAACCAGAACATAGAAGAGACAACTTGGGAGCGCCAACAAGACATGATGGACCAACATCCAGAATTATTCAGGTACTGAATTTTGAGGACAAAATTCTTTTAAGGAGGGTAGATTGTAACACCCGGTTCCATTGAAATCAAATTATCATATTAACTTATGATGTACATTTTAGAGATGAAATTGGGAGAAACTAGTGTTTAGGTTAATGAGTGACTAAATAAGGGTAGAACTGTAATTTGGAAATTTAGTTGTGGATAACATATTTAAGGGAGGGTTTAATGAGGTTTAGCCGCCACTGTCCTTCATTTTCTCTTTCGGTATTCAGCTCAAGCCCAGCCTAGCTCCCCAGACGATTTCCTCTCTAATTTCCTTCTGACTTAGGTGAGTTTTACTTTGATTTCTTGCTGCATTGTGATTATAGATGAGAGTGGAGTAGTGTGGATTGATGTTTCTGGAAATGCAGTGAGTAAGAGTTGAGTTCGGGGTTTCGTAATGGATCGAGAATGCAAGGCACAGAACTCCAAACTAGCTTCCTTAGACTTCTGAATAGTTAGGATGAAGTTTAATTGATTTTCTGTTTATGACTTAGGTGAGCAAAACTTCCGAAGTAGTTTGAAACCGAGCAGTTCCCGGAAGCTAGATAAGTAGAGTATGTGTGTGCCATCGGGCCTACATCACAAAATAGTAGGTTTATGCATGCTTTGTACGTTTTCAGTTTGTCATGTATCATGTTTTAAAAATACACGAAAATGAATTTAAATGCATGATGGCATGGCGAGGAACGAATTGATTGAAACAGAACAATTATTAAGGGAACTAATCCGCCCCTTAATCGAGAGAGAGAATGCATGACATTGAGAAAACTGATCCAACTCCCAATTTCACAGGGGGATCTCAATAATTATTAAGGGAACTAATCTGCCCCTTAATTGAGAGAGAGGATGTATGACTTTGGGAGAAGTGATCCAACTCTCAATTTCACAGGGGGATCAGACCAGAAACGAATGCATATGCAACCGAGATGTGAAAGTAGAAACTGCATGTCTAGGAATTATGTTTCAGCATTCCATTTCATTATTGCTTTACTTACTTAATATTAGGCTAATAGACGAGTTTTGTGATGTAGGTGAAGAAGCCTCAGAAGGTGTGTACTCAGAGCATGTTGAGGAATAGGCTGGTTGGGGGAGCACATTCATGCCTCGACCTGGTGAATTGATGGGGCAGTTTAACTATTATCTATTTTTGAAGTTTCAGTGGTTTAGTGTCTTGTGGAAGTATGCAGAGAGTTTTAACGACATTAATAGTTCTGATGATTTTAACAACTTTATGGTTTTCTTGTTCTGAGTATGAAAAACATGATTTGGTTTAGAGGTAGTTGCTTTGCTGGATATTTTCATAAAGTTGTGGACTATGTTGTTTTGAACGAGTTTTAGTAAAATGCTCAAGTTTTTTTGGTAGTCGGAGTTTTCTTTGTTTAGAGTGAAATTGGTTGCTATGCTGTTTTTGTTGAGTGTTTCTGATCTATCGGTAGATGATGTCTATCGATAGATGTTAAGTATTTTTGATCTATCGGTAGATGATGTCTATCGGTAGATGTTGAGTGTAATATCTATCGGTAGATGTAGTCCATCGGTAGAAGTCGAGAGTTTTGTCTATCGGTGGATGTTGAGTATTATATCTATCAGAAGATGTAGGAAGTAATTTGTCGTTTTGCGATCGGTAGATGTGAGTAAAAGAATTTGTCGTTTTGTGACCGGGTGATGTCGAGTATTATATCTATCGGAAGATGTAGGAAGTAATTTTTCGTTTTGCGATCGGTAGATGTGAGTAGTGGGTTTTGTCGTTTGTGATCGGTAAATGTATTTGTTAAGCTTCTACCGCCGAGACTCTTTTGTCTCTACCTCTTTCGCTAGTACTGTTTAGCGGTTGAAGTGTTCAATTTTCTTTTCTTTAATATTCTATCAACAATTGTCTTTAATATTTTAAGTTTCTAATTAAATGTTGTTTTAAGCAAATGATTTTTTGCTGCAAGTTTTAACGTTTTAAGGGTCAAACTTTGATCGTCGAATGAAATTTTAAATTTTCTCCAATTGCCATGGTTCGGTTCAGCCTTCTGCGTAGCGAATCGGGTTCAGATAACTTGGGGCGTTACAGAACGAGGGACCTATCTAAAAAGCACGGTCCCCCGTTCCACGTGGGAGTGAAATTAGGGGTGGAGAACCCCCCGTGCACATGTGGGGCAGGTTCTAAATGGACAGGTTGCCATTCATTTAGAACAGTCCCCCGTTTGAAGAACACCTGTGATAAGTGTTCTTTACGTGGGGGACCCTTCATTTAGAACGGTCCTCCATTTTGAGACCACTTATCACTGGTGTTCTTAGAACAGGGGACCGTTCTAAGAAGCGGCAACCCATGTTTGAACACGGTTTGCTGTCTTCATAGAACGGTTCCACGTTCTAAGAACACCCGGGGGGAGTTCACCCCTCAAACGGGCGACCAATCGACATTAGTATATAAGCCGACAACCTTCATTTCAACCCTCACCCTTTAGAAAATCAAGTTTTCTCTCAGCCAAATCCCCAGATCTGAGCATTTTTCCTTCAAAATCTCCATAAACCGACAGTTTTCTTTGCAAAAATCCCAAAAACTGAGCCAAAAACCTAGCCTGAACCTCCTGATCGCCAAATTTGGGCTTCTTCACATTGAAAATCCCCAAATTTGAGGTGCGTTGTCGCCGAAAATCCAAAAAACCTGAAAATCTAAAAAACCACAAAAATGCCCCCCCACCCCGCCCCTAAAATGTGCACGTTCAGGCACATTCTAAATTGACGGGGCGTTGTCCACGCGTAACTGTAACACCCGGTTTATTAGAATTAAAATAATCTATTAATCTTCTAAGTGTGAATTTTATGGAATGAAATTGGGAGAGATATCAATTAGGTTAATGAGTAACTAAGTGGGGGTATAAGGGTAATTGTCAATTTTTGCAATGGATATCGTATTTAAGGAAAGAGTAAATGAGGTTTAGCCGCCACTGTTTATTGTTTCCTCTTCGGAATTCTCAGCTCCTCAGTTTAGCCGAGAGCGATTGGAGACCTCTCTTTGATTTCTTCCAGCGACCTCCTTCGATTTAGGTAAGTTCTTTTGTTTTCTTTATGTATTGATAAATAGATAACAGAAAAAGGACAATGTGGATATCTTGGGAATGTCGTGAGAAAGAGTAGTTCGAGTTTGGAGTTTAATCGGGAATGCTCTGTGAGAAGTACTCCCAAACCAACTCCTTAGAATTCTGAATAGCTTAGACTAAGGTTTAACATTCTGTTTATGAATATAGGTGAACCAAACCCCCGAGGTAGCTCTTAACCGAGCATTTGCTAGGAATCCAGGTAAGTGAAGTTTGCTTGTGCCTTCGGGCCTACATCACAGAACAATAGGATTTTTGTGTGTTTGAATGTTTTCCTGTTTCATGCATCATATATTTGAAAGTACACGAAAATGAGTTTACATGTTTTGATATAGTGAGGAAGTGAACATTCTGAAGTGATTTATGTGAAACATTTTCTGTTAAGGGAACTAATCCAACCCTTAATGAGCCAGGGATCATACTTTGGGAAAACTGATCCAACTCCCAATTTCGAAGTGGATCTGAACATTGATCAGTATATATATTCACTGTTAGGAGAATTAATCCAACTCCTAATGAGACAGGGATGTTCATACTTTGGGAGAAGTGATTCAACTCCCAATTTAGAGAGGAATCCGATTATAACGATGAATATGTAACATAGATGAGAAAAGTAGAAACTGCATGCTAGGATGACATGTCTTCAGCTTTTCATGCATTATTGCTTTACTTGCTTAGCATTAGGCTAATAGATGAGTTTTGTGATGTAGGTGAAGAAGTTTTAGCAGGTGTGTTTACTGAGTTCACAGAAGGCTAGTTGGGTTGGAGGAGTGCATCCACACAATGTTCTGGCAGCTGATGGGGCAGTTTAATTGATGTCTGTGGAGTGAAGGTTTTATTATCAATGCTTTATTTTAGATGGATCGAGTTTTCATAACAGTAGTGATTCAGCGTTTCAAATTGAGTTTGTTATTTGATAATGGCATTCCGCTGAGATTTGAAGATTTGTACTTGTTGGATTTTAAGGAATACATGGGTTTGAATCCTTTTTCTGAGTGATTTCAGTAAGGCAAATAGATTCTTTTTCATAAATGGAGTTGTATTGTATAATTAGGAGTAGCCAGAATGTCGCCCTGAATCTATCGGTAGATGGGATGTGTTTTGTTATCTGTCGGCAGACGCATTCTGTCGGCAGAAGTTGAGTAGTTTGAACCTACCGGAAGGGGATGTCTATCGGTAGGTGTATCCAAATTTCTATCGGATGATTCAGCGTTTTTGAACAATTGAGTTTTGTTATTTGATAATGGCATTCCGCGAGATTTGAAGATTGTGCACTTGTTGGATTTTAAGGAATACCTGGGTTTTGAATCATTTTTCTGAGTGATTTCCGTAAGGCAAATAGATTCTTTTCTAAATGGAGTTGTATTGATAATTAGGAGTAGCCAGAATGTCGCCATCGGCAGATGAAGTTGTGCTGACGCCATCGGCAGATGAAGTTGTGCTGACGTCATCGGCAGATGAAGTTGTGCTGACGCCATCGGCAGATGAAGTCATGTTGACTTCATCGGCAGATGAAGTTGTGCTGACGCCATCGGCAGATGAAGTCATGTTGACTTCATCGGCAGATGAAGTCATGTTGACTTCATCGGCAGATGAAGTTGTGCTGACGCCATCGGCAGATGAAGTCATGTTGACTTCATCGGCAGATGAAGTCATGTTGACTTCATCGGCAGATGAAGTCATGTTGACTTCATCGGCAGTTGAAGTTGTATGTGCAGTCGTGTTGGCTTCATCGGCAGATGAAGTCATGTTGACTTCATCGGCAGTTGAAGTTGTATGTGCAGTCGTGTTGGCTTCATCGGCAGATGAAGTCATGTTGACTTCATCGGCAGATGAAGTTGTGCTGACGTCATCGGCAGATGAAGTTGTGCTGACGCCATCGGCAGATGAAGTTGTGCTGACGCCATCGGCAGATGAAGTTGTGCTGACGTCATCGGCAGATGAAGTTGTGTTGACGCCATCGGTAGGTGCAGCCCGCCGAGAAATGTCCTTCAGTTCCAAGTCTTCAGGTCCACGTCATCGGCAGGAGTCTTATATTTGCTGTGTCTGCTTCTTCCGTTGATTTTTCTACCGGCAGATGTTGTTGTCTTTAGAGTTTTAATAGTGTTTTGTGATTTAAACCTTTATTTCTTTTGGTCGATTTATCTCGAACATTTTATCCGATTATCCTAAACACTTTATGGTTTTGTTTAACTCTAAGTTATTTAAATTAATTCCGCTGCAAAAATTTCAAATTATGAATGAAGTTTTTAGTTCGTGCACGGGTTTTGTGTGACGAACCGGGTTCAGAGAACTCGGGGCGTTACAGTAACGCACGTGGAGAATGAGGAACCGATCTAAAAAGCACGGTCCCCCATTCCACGCGGGAGTAAAATTAGGGGTGGAGAATCCCCCGCGCACTGTGCAGGGCAGATTCTAAATGGACGGGTAGCCATTCATTTAGAACAGTCCCCCATTTGAAGAACACTCGTGATGAGTGTTCTTTACATGTGGGACCCTTCATTTAAACGATCCTTCATTCTACGACCACTCATCACGGGTGTTCTCAGAACGGGGGACCGTTCTAAGAAGTGGCAACCCGTGAACACGGGTTGCGTCTTTATAGAACGGTCCCCCATTCTCATAACACCCGAGGGATGTTCACCCTCAAGCAGGCGACCGATCGAAATTAGTATATAAGCCAACAACGTTTATTTCGACCCTCACCCATCATAAATCAAATTTTCTCTCAGCCAAATCCCTAGATTTGAGCATTTTGCCCCCGACATCTGCATAAATCGACGATTTTCTTTGCAAAAATCCCAAAAACCAAGCCGAAAACTTAGCCCGAGCCTTCTGATCGCCGAAATTGCTAGATTTTGGTTTTTTAGCGCTAAAATTTCCCAAATTCTAGCTCCGTTGTCACTGAAAATTGCAAAAACCTGAAAATCTGAAAAACTCCGAAAATGCCCCCTTCCCCTCCCCCCCTCCCCGGCCCACGAGAGTTTTTGTTACTCGAAAGGCTCCCCAGCCATCACAAGGTGGCCCATTAAACCGGACAGCAGATCAAGTGCTGTGACCGCCTCTTGGTTATTTGTCAATGCAATTTCAAAACAAGGGGTGTCTAGATGAGGTACGTCATTTCGCTCGATTATTTATGGAAAGACTCCCAAATTCAGTGGTTAGGAGTCTTTGGAGATCAAGTAAATATTTGACAACATCGCATTGCACGAGGTGTAAAACATGAGATGCAAGAGTTGAGACAAAATTTTTTGCTTATTTTATGCGAACTTGGCTCTAACCGGGAGGTTAGGGTGCTTGAAGACGTACCTATTCGGTACAGAAATTGTTGTATTAGCAAGTGTTGTCAACAAATTGGTCGGATTTTCTGCAGAAAATGAGGAGAAATATTATCACGCTTCATGCGAGTGTGATTTTACCAAATTAGCAGAGAGAGTAGAGTTTCTTAGGCAAATCCACTGTAATTTGGACATTGCAGCGTTCATGAAGTCGAGATCGAAGGCCTTGAACGTCAAAGTTCAGGTTCTTCACAACCTGATCAGCCACACTATCCTGCTGAGGGATGTGCATAGAGATCTCATCAGCTAGACGGATCTCTATGTCGTGGAAAAGCTCTACAGTGACACGATGTTCGACTCGAGATACATGATTGTAGGTCACATGAATGAGGTTGGGCAAACCAAAAATGAGAATCTGTCATACGGGACATTGATTTGAAAGATCGTCGAGCGATCTCAGATTCAAGTGCCCAATGGAGAGCAACTGAGAGCACACATATCTGTCGATGTATTTGACAGTACTCATTTTACTAGGAAAGGCCTAGTCGAAGTTGACGGGTCTAGGATGGTCGAGGGAGATCTCGTGGACCCCACATCTCAGGTTGTTGTAATGGAGGACGCCACCGCCACCGCCACTGCACTTTCATTGTAGCCCCAAGAGGGTAGTATGTAGGAGCAGAGGTTTGATAGGGTGGAGCAGATGTTTGACATGATGGAGCAAAGGTGGGACCGGATGGAACAGAGGTGGGACAGGGTGGAGGAGAGGCTGGATGAGATCAGATTGGCCCAGATACAACTGAGTGACACCTTCACGCATTGGCGTGAAGACCCCGATGATGACGATGTCTCACCCTTAATGTAGTTTAGCTTATGTTGTATATTTCTTTTAATATACTTTTAATTTTAGTTTGTAACTTTATTTCATGTATGTACTTTAATGTACTTTACTTTATTCTTGTCATTTAGTTTAAGTTATGTGGTGGATCTGGTTGTTGGTTATTTAGTATCTATTTGTTATTTTATTTTAGTTTATTTTTGTTCTGTAGTACCATTTAGTTTATATTTGACTCGATCTAGCTGTTGGGTATATATTTGTAATTTGAATATGCATGAATTGTTTGAAGATAGCTCTGAGAGAGTTATAAAATAGACGAAACTCTGCCTATTTTTTCAACTTTATATCCTTCTTATTTATAATATTAAATTATTATTGAACTAAACAAAAATAAATAAAGTGTATCTCGTTACGGTTAATCTTTTTCCTACCAAACTTGGATTGAAGCTCATCCGATCCCCAGTCAACGAACACCTACCTATTCGATTTCATCTTTCTTTTCATTTTCAAACATAAATTACAGCGGTCAATAATTTCTACCTCAGTCGCACGTTGCAGATTCCTGCACATAATAAAAACTATATTAAAAAAGAATGACAGTGTGTTTATGAGCGAAATGCGTTAAACTGTACCTGTGTTCCATCAAATGTGTTGAAATCCATAAAATGTGTCTTGCGAAGCAATGCCTGAAATGGATCCCCGGTGATTACAAATGAGATTATTATTTCCTTGCTGCCGACATATACCACATGACATCTTTAAGTTCTTATTACTAATTGTCGAACTTGATAGCTCATCGACATCTCGTACTATTGTCTTCTTCGACTTACCAGATTGGCGATATCTTTTGGGCGATATAAGTTCCTTCAGATTTGGTCTTTGCGACCACATTTGTTGGCTGCTCACAGGTTGAATAAAGTGTGACTACATCTGCATTTAAGTCACCCGGTGATAGTATGAATGCACGTAATTTTTTGGTGCTACTCTCATGAAATGCATTCATGGAATGAAATGGACACACAATATTCCACTAAGCTCTCATCTGTTACAGTTGCACACACATGTATTCATGTCGACAACGTGTTGTTCGTTGCTGTTGCTGTTGCTCACCTCAAATCGTGTAGCTCCCGCAAACACAGCACTCCAATTTCAAGCTGCACTTTCTAGCTTCAAAAGCTTTTTCCTTATCTAGAGACACATGAGGTTTATTGATTGGGCCAACTTCTCAAATTTTTTCACAATGCGAGTTATCAAGAACTTTCAAATCATCTCGAACATAGTCAGTATCGGTTTGTCCCTGGCGGACAATTAGATCTGCATTGAATTACTCGCATAAATTATTCAATCCTATTAGGCCATTGGAATTTGAAGAGAAGACATGACTAGCCCAATAGCTAGGCTCTTCTTCTCGAAGCCATGCATGGGCATCCGGGTTAAGCTGATGTAATTTCCTCATTTCTATTTCAAAATGATAACTTGTGATTGCTCTGGTCGTATTCCACATCACATTTCTGTATGCTCTGCCATGAAATTGATTTTTAAAATTTACGTAGATATGCCGGAGGCAGTAGCGGTGTTCGGCTTCTTGAAATTGACCTTCCACAGCCTTCACCCAACCCTAATATTTGAAAAATAAAACAGAGTCAACATAAAACAAAATAATTACCACAACACCCCTATTTTGAAATAACAATTAAAGATATATTATACCTTTTGTAGATCCAAAATAATTGTCCATCCGTCTCCCAATCCAGTGTTTAGGTCTCACTTCAAATATTGCAAAAACCACGTCCATGTGTCTGTGCACTCTTTTTCGACGTTGGTAACAACAATAGGATATATTTCATCGTTGCCATCAATACTGACGGCTGTGAGTAATTAGTTGGAACAAGAGCCCTTTAAATGACAACTATCCAAACAAATAATAGGATGACCGTACTACAGTAAACCTGCCTTTCAAACAGTCATACACATATACATTCTTTGGCATATCAATAAATCACGCCCCATCTCGTAAGTATGTATTTGTAATGTGCTACTCGGATTTGATCTACATATTTAAGCTACGTTCGACCACACTATCTTGTACTGTTCGTCGCCCTTCCATTCATTAAGTGTTTGAGCTACGCTTCTTGCTCTTCTGCCAAGACTGGGTATAATGTTGACAGTGAAATCCTTCGTCACTTTCTCGATAATGGAAGAGATTACTCATGTAGGTTGACTTTTGAAGCTATCCAGATAATGATTCGCCACTCATTTTGCTGTAGCATTTCGATTCTCAACATTCCTTGAGCAACTATGAGAATAGGTCAAACTCTTTATTTGAAACGTAAGCTCGTCTTGCATCTTTGAAGTATGTTGTAGCCACTCACATCTGTCTTCACACTCAGCCATCAGTCCCCGCTTGTCAGTTTTGGCAAATTTTATCTCATAACCATTTTTCAAAGAATATTCGACTATTTCTTCTCTAATTTTCTTTAAATAACTATATTTTTCTCCAAAAAAATCCATTGAGATTTCTTCTCTTACCAGTATGTTTTCCACATTATCATCCTCTGAACCGACCGGTATTCGAAGCTTATTGTCTAGAGTTCTGGAAGTCAAATGTACTTCTATTTCTTAATTTCTATATAAGTGATCAAATGCTCGAAGATCACTATATGCAGGCATGACATACGAATACCAATCCATATCGGCATCAAAAGTTGTTGTCTCATCTAAATCAATAGATCTACTTGAATCAGATTCCATCATCGTCGCTAATACAAAGAAAATTCTTCAAAGCAAGATAATAGTAGAGATGTTTTAGAGTTTTTGCAAAGTGAAAGGTGAGAATGGAGGGTGAGGGCTAGTTCTTTAAATAGTAGGGGACATGGTCCCCGTTCTCTGCAGCACAGCCTGTGATCAATTATTGGCTGATCACGGGCTGGGGGAGAATGGGGGACCATGCTTCCAGAGCAGTTCCCTATTCTCTCGCCCATGATCAATCATTGGCTGATCACGAGCTGCGTTGGGGGATAACGATGGACAGTTCTCCCAGAGCAGTCCCCCATTCTCCTGTCTGTGATCAATCATTGGTTGATCACGAGCTGCGTTGGGGGAGAACGGGGGACAGTTCTCCAAGAGCGGTCCCCCGTTCTACCACCCGTGATCAATAATTAGCTAATAACGGGCTGCGCTAGGGAGAACAGGGGACCGTGCCAAATGAACGGCCACCCGTCCATTTAGAATGTTCCCTGCACATGCGCGGGGGGTTCTCCACCTCCAATTATACCCCCGTGTGGAACGGGGGACCGTTCTAAATGAATGGCCACCCGTCTATTTAGAACATGCCCTGCACGTTGGGGGGGAGGGCGGTGGCTTGCTCCACTCCCAATTTCACCCCCGCTCCGGCGTGGAACATGGGACCGTGCTTTTTAGATTGTTTTTATTTATTAAATAAATCCTGATTCATCGGAAGTTTGAACGTTATCTAAACTTTTATCTCAAGGTAACTTTAATTTGTTTAAGATTTTTTACCACACGATAACTCTAAACTTTTATCAGTTTGACTATTCAATCAAAACTTACCATTTCACACAACAATTATTTAAAAAATTCCAATCAACCACAAAATATCTCTACTTAAAAAGCACAAAAAATTGCTTTGAAATTTTATTTAATGAAAAAAGTCACATATGCTCATAGTTGCCATGTTTAATCATCGTTGATCTCTTTGTAAACCAACTTTTTGGTTTCATTCTACGAGAGATGAAGAACTGTAACTCATGTGCACGTTAAAGGGTTTCATTAACGAATAATTTTTTGGAAAAATTGCTTACTGCAAATAGTTTGGGATCCAAATTTAGTTTAGAGTAGTAGTTGTAGGGATTCCCTAAGTTTAAGATAACTATAGTTGTAGGGATTCCCTAAGTTTAAGGTAACTATGAAACATTACGCTATAAGTTACAATCAAAATGAATCCTTTTTAAGTTAATTCATGTTTTCATTCAACCAAGTTTGTTCGATTTGGTTAGTCTTCAAAATGGATCGAACCTGCTCCTTCAAAAAGTTGTTAGAACCTAAATCCAACCAAGCCTATTTACTAACCTAGTTGTCTTCTTTGAATAATGAACTTATACTACATAAGTCGGTTTGATGGTTCTTTTGTCTAAGAAAGGTGGAGGAGGGGAGAAAGCAAGGCATATTATGTTAAAAAAAGGGAGGTAAGTCCCGCGGGGTGGGGGGGGGGGGGGGGGGGGAATGAGGGACCGTGCTTTTTAGATTGTTTTTATTTATTAAATAAATCCTGATTCATCAGAAATTTGAACGGTATCTAAACTTTTATCTCAAGATAACTTTAATTTGTTTAAGATTTTTTACCACACGATAACTCTAAACTTTTATTAGTTTGACTATTCAATCAAAACTTACCATTTCACACGACAATTATTTAAAAAATTCCAATCAACCACAAAATATCTCCACTTAAAAAGCACAAAAAATTGCTTTGAAATTTTATTTAATGAAAAAAGTCACATATGCTCATAGTTGCCATATTTAATTATCGTTGATCTCTTTGTAAACCAACTTTTTGGTTTCATTCTACGAGAGATGATGAACTGTAACTCATGTGCAAGTGAAAGTGTAACACCCGGGAATGCCCTATATGAGTGTAGCCTTAGATTAGATGTGTTATGGGAGCTTAACGTTAATCCTAGAGTTCTCCTAAGCTTTTGAGTGGAAAGTGGAATTTGAAATATATTGTGGAAGCTTAACAATGGTCTCAGACTTACCCTAAGTATTGAAAGTTAGAAAGTGGAAATTTGTAGTGAAACCTAAATTACTTAGGTAGTGTATTAGTGTAATTAATGTTTTAACTTAATAGAATGGAAATTTATAGAAAAAGAAATGGAAGAGGAGGATGTCTTCCACGTTGGTGAGGTGAAGGAAAAAGGGAGTGGTTAATTTATAAAATTGTTTTTTTTTATGAGGTTAAAATGAAAAGAGGAAAAAGTGGAGAATTAAATGTTGGAGGGTTTAGGATAAAAAGACACCTTTGTGTCTTCTTCTCCACTCTTCTCCCTCGATATTTCTTCAGAACCTCAAGGCCTCGGTTTTGGAATTCCAAGCTCCTTTTTGGTGAAGATTAGCAAGGTTTTGTGGTAAGTTTTAATGGGTTTTGTTAATGATGCATCTAAATGAAGATTTTTGGTGTTGTAGTGGGGTTGTGATTGAGTTTTGATGAAGTTTGGGTAACCCTAATGGTGAGGCACGACATTTTGGTTTCCTTTGTTGGTTTTCTTCATACTTTTGATGATTTAAACTTTAGATAGATTAGTTGAGGTTGTTTAGGTGATTAGGTGAGAGAAGTGGTGGGAATTGGTGAAAACCCGATTTTGATACTATGTGTCGTCGGTTCTGTTTTTATATAATTCGTGCGGCCATGTTGTTTAGTTGCTAAAAGCATTTGAATCAATGGATAGTAGACATGTAGAGGTTTACGGATTGGGGTGGAACGTTCAAATCCATTGAAAAATGAGTAAGTTATGGCCGATTGAAGTTTGGACATTTAAAATGTGGGAAAATCGGGATTTTGTAGTTTAGATGCTTAGGGTTAGCTAGTTGTTGATAGAAATAGAATAAATGTCCTTTAATTTTAGTGGTATGATTACTAAGTGAGTTTTCCCTATAATTGTTAGGTTGACGAACAAACAGTTAGCGTAGACGAAGTAACTGAATACGTGCGAATGAATCAGGTAAGTAGTGGAGTGTGTTTTTTGTCTTCGGGCCTACACCATGAAACGGTAGGGTTACTTGTTGGTTGTTTGCTTTGTTTCAAGTTTGAGCATTTGATTTGTCATGCATCATGCATCATTGTTTTCAATCTACGAAATACGAGCTTTAACATGTGTTGAGTTGTGAGTATGAAACGTAAGAAGATAAAAATATATGCGAATGAGTCTCGAGTATAACCGCCTCATCGGGAATGAGTGCTGGGCTGTAGCACCCCGAGAGGGATTCTACGAGAGATGTATGGCTAAAGTTATGTAATGTGTCGTGAGTAGAACACCTAGACAGTTATAGGGTTCTACGATCGATGTGGGAAAAGATCGTGCATGGTCATTCTAGATAGTTATGGGATGTGTGCTATCTGGTCTTACTCGGTTGGGTCAAGGAGTGGCCGTCCTAGACAGTTATAGGATACGTGTCTACTTGATCCATATGACTTATAGAAAGATCAATGCAATGAAGATGAAATGAGCACAACCGAGAGTTAGAAACTGCATGGTTAGGGTTTGAGTCTACATGGTATTTTGGTTGCATTCCTTAAACCTTACTTACTAAGCATTAGGCTTACGTTTTGTGTTCTATGGTGTAGGTGAAGACAAGATTTCAGGTGAGCTTGATGAGAGTGCCCAGGATTAGGACACAGCCAGTGATGCATGATGAATGCTAGTGCGGGTATTTCTTGGGGCGTTTTGACCATGATGTAGCTGGAAGCTGTGGTAGTGGGTAATTTTGTTGGGATTTTGGTTATGTAAATGATGATGGTTTATAACTCTTTTAAATATCATTTTGGGAGTTGTTGAAAATGTTGGTTTTAGCATTTTTGAGTTTTAAACAACTAACTGTTATTCTGTCCAAGTTTTTTTTTAAGAAACGAGGTAAGTTTTCACAAACTTTTACGTTTTGTTTATGTGTGCGAGTCGGGTTTTAGGGGTTTTAATGTTTCTAGAAGTTAAAAATATCGAAAGATGAGTTAAAAGGGTTTTTAGGTGAAATGTTGATGAAGTGAAGAGAATTAGAAAAGGGAAAACCGGTCGAAGTTGGTGTGGATATGTCGACCGATTAGGGCCAAAATCGGTCAAAGTTGGGGGTGGAAATGTCAACAGATTAATAAGAAAATCGAAAGATGTAGATCTGTCGATGTTAATTCGGCAGATGTTGATCGATGTAGATCGGACAATGTTTGATTTCGGCAGATGTTGAAATCGGACAATGTTGATTTCGGCAGATGTTGAAATCGGACGATGTTGATTTCGACAGATGCTGATTCGGCAGATGTTGAAATCAGACAATGTTTGATTTCGGCAGATGTTGAAATCGGACAATGTTGATTTCAGCAGATGTTGAAATCGGACGATGTTGATTTCGACAGATGCTGATTCGGCAGATGTTGATCGGCATGAGTTCGTGGTTGTTTGGTTCGACAACAGAGGGGGTTGCCGATCGATCGGCTGAGTGAATAGTAACTGAGTTTGATTTTTTTTTTTTTATTTTTGATTTTCAAATATGTTTTAACTCTACTTTTTCAGACATGTTTTGTACATATTTTACACACGTTCTCCATCCGCTTTCGAGAGTTCGAAAAAAAAAACCCGAAGATCAAGTCAAAATTTTATCGAAAAATATTTTTAATTCTGTTTTAAATGTGGGAATGATGTGCAAAGTAGCGCACCGAGCCGGGATGGGTTCGGGGGATGTTACATAAAGGGTTTCATCAACGAATAATTTTTTGGACAAATTGCTTACTGCAACTAGTTTCGGATCCAAATTTAGTTTAGAGTAGTAGTTGTAGGGATTCCCTAAGTTTAAGGTAACTATGAAACATTGCGCAATAAGTTACAATCAAAATGAATCCTTTTTAAGTTAATTCATGTTTTCATTCAACCAAGTTTGTTCGATTTGGTTAGTCTTCAAAATGGATCAAACCTGCTCCTTTAAAAAGATGTTAGAACCTAAATCGAACCAAGCCCATTTACTAACCTAGTTGTCTTCTTTCCAAGATTAAATAATGAACTTATACTACGTAAGTCAATTTGATGGTTCTTTTGTCTAAGGAAGGTGGAGGAGGGATCATCTAGAAGAAAGCAGGGCATATTATGTTAAAAAAAGGGAGGTAATTCGAGGAGGGGGCAATCAGTTTCACGACCCAGAGGTGGGCATAGACAAAAACGCCGGATCAAACGATTTGTTCCTAAGAGAGAACCTAATCATCCAACTCAATGATCAGTTTGTAGCAAAATATTTGAACTTAGATTGAGCCCTAACCCACAAGAAATAGGTCGAAGTCCACAGCTATTACATAAAAATAAGATAGTACAATTAAAACCAAGAAATTTCAATGCAAGAAATAAAGTATACTGGCTATGATAAGGAAATAAATAAACAAAAGAGTCATCACCGACTAAGAAATTAACCCTTAAGGAGAAAGAGAAAAGAACAAAGGGAAATACCCGTAAGCGAACAACTTCTTCTTCTAGCCTCCAAGATCCTAACTTAGGAAAAAAGATGGGTCCTTCTAGGTGAACGACTAACTCAGTAGGGAAATCCTAAACTTAATAGATATATGGGAAAAACTAGTTTTATCATCTTATTTATAGAAAACAATATTAGTGGGAAGAATGCTGACATGGATTTATATTAAAAAATAGTTTCTTTTTCATTTTCAATAACACATCCTCCACGAGCCATATGTGGATTTAAAATCAACAATCTTTTTCACCATTTTTAAAATAGGCTTTTGAAGCTAGTGGTGGGACATGTATCGAAAATAAAGTTACACACAAAAGTAGTTATAAATAAAATAAGCGTCCACCATTTTATGTAGAAAGCAGTTTCAATGAAAAAGATAGGCAACTCAAGGAACTCCCGACACACTATCAGAGAAAGGTGGTGATTCGAAAACCAGACAACACCTCATGAGCGATGAAGAAATAAAAGTGACGACGATTTAAAGACCCAACATCATCACAATGGTTGTTGGAGATCCTAAGGCCAGCGACAATATAACACATAAAATTATACAAACAAATTCACCCTGAACAAGTTTAGGGATTTGAAACTCAAAGAGTACGTCATCACTGCCCTACTATCTATTTTTGAGACGTGCAAACAAAATATCTTACTTAATAGAAGATGTATTAGGATAACATCATAATGCTTTGACGCTGAAGTCATATAAAGAATCAAAAAGTTCATCCACCAGTATATCATATTATCAAAAAAATTGAACCATGAACATGTAAAGTAAATGTGCAAAACCTAAAGTGCATATATATAAAAGTAGACGTGTTGTCGAACAATCTCTAGCATATTTTCTTATGTGGCAACCCACAAAATAATGGTTTGAAAACATGATGCAATGCAATACAGTAAATAAATCTCCTACATTATTGATGATGACAACTTTACTCACCAACCGCAATGCACCATCAGGAACAGGCCTCGAGATCCGTAAATCATTGGTACAAAACAAATTCGATGTCAACTTCTAATCAAATAACAAGAAATAATAAATGGTCTCTAAATCATAATTAGAAACTTAAATTAGAAAAAAATGGCAAATGACTTTGAACTTCACTGAGTCACTCGCACATCAGAGACAAAAATCGAAAGTTCTAACCATATACGTTCGACTTTCGAAACTTTCTAAATACTATCTAATGTCAAACACCTATTGACCAAATTTAGAATTTCCTACTTAAACTTAAAAAACCGATATCAACTTTTGGAGTGCATCTCGATTTACCTGCTAAACTATCATTGTAACGCCCCCGAACCCGCCTCGGCTAGGTGCGCTACTTTGCTAACTCAAACTGCGTTTAAAATGACGTTTAAAATAATTTTTGATAAATTTTCGTCTCGTTTTTCCGGTTTTTCGAGCCCTCAAAAAATGTTGGAAAACGTGCCAAAAATACGTTTAAAATATGCCAGAAAAAGTCGGGTGTGCTGGGTGCTGGGTGCTGCGCGCGCGTGCTAAGTGTCGCGGGCGCTAACGTAGCGCGCTGCGCGCTCTCCGCGCGAGCCCGTGGCCGATCGATCGGCGCTGGGGCTGATCGATTGGACCCTCTCGGGTTCCTTCGGCCAAAAATGCCCATTTTCCATTTTTTCCACTTTTTCCCACTTTTCTTCAATTTTCTCTTAGCTAAACACCTCTAAATCACCTAAAAATTTACCAACACATTCCCAACACTCGCGACTCCTTGTCCCATAAAAATCTTGGAAAACCAACTTAAAACAGATAACGAAAAAAATAAAGAACGTGAACCCGACGTTATTTATTTTAAAACTAAAACGAGCGACATAACGTCTAAAATTTCAAAAACTCAAAAGCCTGCAAATTTAACTCTCAAAATATCATCATTTACACACAACCCAATCCTCAAAAGACCACTGTTCACAAGAATCCCAAAATGGTGAAAAGAAAGCTATCTACAACACAAAATACCAAACCCTTCACAAACTACCCGAGAACGTGGTCGTGATGCCCCGACAAGTGCCCGCACCAGCATGCTCCATACATCATCGACTGCTGCCTAGTTCTGGGCTGTCTCATCTATCTCACCTGGGTAAATCTCGTCACCTATACCATAGAACACAAAACGTAAGCCTAATGCTTAGTAAGTAGGGAAAACGAATGCACACACACACAAGGCAACTCAATCCTATCACATGTAGTTTCTAACTCTCAGTTGTGTTCGTTTGTTGTTTGTTGCTTTAATCATTTCATAAGCCGTGTGGATCGAGTAGGCACCCATCCTATAACCGTCTAGGACGGCCATACTCAGAACCACCAGAGCAAGACCAGATAGCACTCATCCTATAACCATCTAGGATGGCCATACATAATCTCCCTCGTCGATCGTAGAATCCTATAACCGTCTAGGAATTCATACTCACGACATTTACGTATTTTAGCCAATCATCCTTCATAGAGGTTCCCTCGGGGTGCTACACTCCAGCACGTAATCCCAACAAGGCACACTAATTAAGATTTCATATTTTAGCCGGTCATCTTTCATAAAGGTCCCTCCGGGGTGCTACACTCCAGCACGTAATCCCGATAAGGGACACTAATCAAGATGCATTTCTCAATTTACTTTATCTGATTACGTTTCACGCTCACAACATAAAAACAATGCACAAACAAAACAACAATGCACAACTTTGCATGCCAGAATAATATGTAACACAACACAACGCGAATAATAAACCGACTGTTAACCCTACCGTTCCATGGTGTAGGCCTAAGGCAACAAAAAGGACACATCTACTTACCTGACTGCTCAGCACTTGCTTGCTCACTTCGTTTCGTAAAATTACTCGCTCGACAACCTAACAAATAAGGAGAATTAACTTAATCACCATTTTAGGAAATAATAAGCATTAACTAAGCCAAAACTATAAACAAATCAACCTAACTCATAACAAAACTCTAAAACCCGATTTTCCTCACATTTTTTACCGTCCAACTTCAAACGGCCATAACTTACTCGTTTTTCAATGGATTTTGATGTGCCACCCCAATCTATAAACCTCTACACGTCTACTATCCATTGAAATCATCAAAGTAACCAACCAAGCTCAATGGCTAACCTGAAATGCCAAAAACAGAACCGGTGTTCCAAGTGTACAAAACCGGTTTTTCCATAACCTTTACCAAAACTCAAATCTATTCCTAAAACAACCTAAACTAACATCGTTAAAGGTTTAAACCATTAATTTGGGAAAAACTAACCAAAAGACACTAAATTTTCGGAACTCCCATTTAGGGTTTTCCAAACCCTAACTAAATCCAACAAAAACACCTTAAAACTACTAAAAATCAACACCTAAATGTAACAAACCAGAAACCCACTCAAAGTTACCTTGAAACCTTGCAAAAAGTGATGAATTGAAGGTTGAAGGAGGCTCTAATTGTGGCTGGAATCGTGGAAGCCAAATGAAGAAGGAGAAGGAAATTTCTCAATTTAACCTACTCACTTTTTACTTTTAATTTTTGCCACCAACTTTTAATTTTTATAAAACTCACCACCATTTTTGTTTTTTCTTCTTTTTTCCACGTGAAGACATCACATGCATTGCCCCTTTGAATTTTGAAACCACTTCCTATTGGTTCTTAAGCCCTTTTTTACTTTTCAAACATTTGAATTTCAACATATGTTTTTTGACTTTTCAACCAAACCAATCCACCGCTTTCTCCTCTTTATTCCAACGCCAAACTCCCTTCTAAATCCCTTCTATTTCATTTACACTCACTTAATTCCTATTGGTTCTTTTATATTTTGACTTTTCAATCCTTTGAATTTTCAACCATAACACTTTTCTCTTCACATTACACTTCAATGCATTTCATAGATCTTGAATAATTATACTCCCATAACCTTTCTAATTTAAGGCTACACCTGTTAGGAAAATTCTGGGTGTTACAATCATTATAAAATTTCAACGAACATAAGCCACCATTTTGCTCAGAATGTCAAAAGCAGTTAGAAAATAGGGCTTTTTAAATTTTCTAACATCATTAAGAGATCCAAAATCAAAGTTAAAGATTCTGGCAAAAGTCAAGATAAACGGTTAGAGTCTACACAAACTCACCAGCCGCGTCAGCAGAGCCAACACATGCCAGCGAATCAACTCCACGTCAGTAGAGTCAACACCACGTCATTGGGTCAATGCCATGTTGAATTAACATTTTTAAATAGCTAAGGTTTTGATGAGTCAACCTAAATTCATCAAACACTAATTCAAATTTTTAACAACACACATTAAATTTCCACCTATTCGACCTAACATATACAAGTGTCCAAACAATAATGAGTAGAGAAACTTCAAGTCAATACGAGTTAAATTGACCTAAAAAATCATAAAAAAATTTACTTGAGAATTTTATAAATTTAAAATATACGGGTTTTACAATAAGTGTTAGTTTCGGTGTGACCCGATTTTTGACTGGGTCAGGCTGGTTTCGGTCCACGTTGTGAATCTCAGATGACTAGGGTTTTATGTTATGTATAAATATATGCTAGTGTGACAAAACTTATTGTACTTTGATTTGACATAGTGATTTCTCCTCTGCCCGTGGTTTTTTTCCCTTCTAGGGTTTCCACGTAAATCTTGGTGTCCACTTTTTTTTTTTTTCTTTTTCGTTTTAAGTTTGGTTTTTCAACAATTGGTATCAGAGCTTCAGGTTGAAGGTTTTTGGAAGTCAGGATTTGATTTTTTGAAAGTATCGAACGTTTTTCAGATTTGCAATTTCGAGAGTTGAAATTGAAATTTGTGGAAAAAGAAAATAGAAAAGAATATTCTTTTCTATTTGCTATAGGCAAAGAAACAGAAAAAAAGAGTGCTTTTGGTTCTGTTTTTTTTCGACAGAGAAGTGTGAACAGAGGTCTTCTTCACGCGAAGAAGAAAACGCCACCTGAGCCGACCCGAGCCAGCCCAGTCGCCGCCCGCAAACTTTGTCGTCGCGCGCACAGAACCCACTAGTGACGCCGACAGCAGCAACGCTGCTCCTGTCCTCGCTGCTGTTCTGCCCAAGCACGCAGCCCTGACGCGAAGCGCCAGAATAGAACGCCGCCGCGCCACAGTTGCCCTAGTCGCCATCGTCTGTCAGCAACCGAGCAGAGTCGCCGTTGTCTGTTCACTGTTGCCATCTCCGTTCAGCAACCTCCGAGCAGCAAGCAAGCGTGTTCTGTTTTTTTGGTATTTTGGTATTTTTCACGGTTATCAGAATTTTGCATATTTGATTATTTGGGTGCTGGAAATCTTATTAATTTCGGTGCTTGAAATTTGATTAATTTTGGATTATATTCTGAAATTTTTGTTTGAGAAATATCAGGGTTCTGAAGAAGTTTCTGGAGGGTTGAGATATTATTTGTTGTTTCTGAGTAATTATCTGGTGGAGATATTGTTGGAGAAATATTCTGAATTTTTAGAGATGACATCATTAAAATATGATATTCCTTTGCTGGATAGGAATACAAGATTTTTAATATGGCAGGTAAAGATGCGAGATCTGCTCGCTCAAATGGAATTGGATGACATGTTACTTGGTTTTGATAATATGCCTGAGTCTTGGTCAGAGGCAGAAAAACTCACAAGAGACAGAAAATCATTATCTTTGATTCGTCTACACTTGTCAAATTCAATTTTGGAGGATGTGTTGAAGGCGAAATCTGCTGCTGAAGTATGGTCAAAATTGGAAAATTTGTGCCAACATAAAACTCTGACGAGTAAGCTACATTTGAAGCAACGATTATATTTTCATCATATGAGGGAAGGATCTTCTATCGAAGAACACTTGTGTGCATTCAAAGAGATAGTTTTGGATTTGGAAACTTTGGAATGCAAATATGATGATGAGGATTTAGCATTGATTTTATTGTGCTCGTTGCCTGTTTCGTACAATACTTTCTGGGACACGATGTTATATAGTCGTGACACACTAACCCTGAAGGAAGTCTGTGATGCTTTGCTTTCAAAGGAAATGATGAAGCACCTTGTAGTTGGATCTGGAACTAAAGGCAAGGGACTGGTTACTCGGGGTAGAGCTACAGAGAAGTCTGAGAAAAACAGTCATGGCAGAAGGAATTCAAGGGGCAGATCAAAGTCCAGGAATAGAAACAAGGTTTGTTTTTACTGTCAGAAAAAAGGGCATATAAAATCAGAGTGTTATCAGCTGCAAAACAAGAGAAAAGAACAAAGTGAACAAAATGAAAAACAGTTAGGGAACTCTGGTGAAGCAGTTGTTGTTGAAGATAAAAGTGATGAAAGTGATCAAGGTAATCTATTGATAGTGTCTAAGGAAAACTCAAGGTCATCTGAGGAATGGATTTTGGATTCGGCCTGCACATTTTATATGTGTCTCAATCGAGAATGGTTTTCAACTTATGAAACTGTGACAAAAGGAGCTGTATTAATGGGAAATAATGCATCGTGTAAGATTGTAGGAATTGGTACAGTGAGAATCAAAATGTATGACGGAGTAGTCAGGACACTTGGTGATGTGCGACACGTTCCCGAGCTTCAAAGGAATTTGATCTCGTTGAGTACTCTGGATATTATGGGTACAAGTACACCGGTGAAGGTGGAGTTTTGAAGATCAGTCGAGGTTCTCTTGTTATGATGAAATAACAGAGAAAGTCTGGAAATCTGTATGTTTTGCAGGGTTCTACAGTTGTTGGGGATGTGGCTGTTAGTACTTCAATGTCAGATGAAGATCTCACCAGTTTATGGCATATGCATTTGGGACACATGAGTGAGAATGGTTTGGCTGAATTAAGCAAACGAGGACTTTTGAATGGTCAGAGCACCAATACATTACAGTTTTGCGAGCATTGTCTAGCTGGGAAACAGAAAAGAGTCAAATTTGCTATGGGCACTCACAATTCAAAGGAGATTCTAGATTATATTCACTCAGATCTATGGGGACCAGCACAGGTGCCTTCCAAGGGAGGGGCACATTATATGTTAAGATTCATAGATGATTTCTCCAGAAAAGTATGGGTATTCTTCTTGAAGAAAAAGAGTGATGTATTTTCTACATTCAAGGATTGGAAAACGATGGTTGAAAAGCAGACAGAGAGGCAGATAAAACATCTTCGCACCGATAATGGGTTGGAGTTTTGTTCAGAGGAGTTCAATTCTTTTTGCAGAACAGAAGGAATTTTGAGGCATCTGACAATCCCGGGGACTCCACAGCAGAATGGTGTAGCAGAGAGAATGAATAGAACTTTAATGGAAAAGGTTCGGTGTATGCTCTCAAATTCAGGTTTACCTAAATCATTTTGGACTGAAGCTGCAGACACTGCTTTTTATATTGTAAATCGTTCTCCAAGTACTGCTCCTAATAAGAAAACTGCTGAAGAAGTTTGGTCTGGTACTCCTGCCGATTATTCAGTTTTGAGAGTGTTCGGTTGCCCTGCATATGCTCATGTTGATCAGGGTAAGTTAGAATCCAGATCACTAAAGTGTGTATTCCTTGGATACAAGTCTGGGTTTAAGGGATACAAATTATGGTGTCCAGGACATAGTAAAGTCAGATACAGTAGAGACTGCTATGTTGAATAAACCATCTCCAGAGGTCTTGCCAGAAAAGAGTAATCAGATATCCAGTGGAAATTTTGAAGTTGAACTTGGATCAGGGTCGACATCAGGATCTTCAGCTCAAGACAGTTCAGAAACACATGATAACATTGTTTCTCTACAGCCACCGGTATTGGCTTCCCCACAATATTGCATTGCCAAAAATAGACCGAGGAGGGAGATTAGACCTCCACAGAAATATGGGGAGGCAAATTTAGTTGCTTATACTTTGAGTGTAGCTGAAAGCATTGATGCATGTGATGAACCATCTACCTATTCAGAGGCAGTAAGTTCAAAGGATTGTGAAAAATAGATGATTGCTATGCAGGAGGAGATGGAGTCTCTTCAGAAGAATGGTACGTGGAACTTAGTCGAGTTGCATAAGGATAAGAAATTTGTTAATTGCAAATGGGTGTTCAAGAGAAAGGAAGGTACACTGGGTGTTGAAGAAGACAGGTACAAAGCACGTCTGGTTGCTAAGGGTTACAGTCAGATTCCAGGTGTAGACTTCACTAATGTGTTTTCTCCAGTTGTTAAGCACATGCTCGATTCGAGCTTTGTTAGGCGTTGTGGCTATGCACGACCTTGAGCTTGAGCAGTTGGATGTGAAAACTATATTTTTACATGGAGAACTTGAAGGAGGACATCTATATGCAGCAACCTGAAGTTTTCAAAGTTCCTGAAAAGGAGACTTATGTTTGTTCGTTGAAAAAGTCTCTCTATGGTCTAAAGCAATCGCCAAGACAATGGTATAAGAGATTTGATTCATTCATGTCTGATCAAGGTTTCAAAAAGAGCAATTATGACAGTTGTGTTTACATGAAGAATGGCAAGAATGGGTCAGTGATTTATTTGCTCTTATATGTAGATGATATGTTGATAGCAGCTAAAGATATAGAAGATATCAAAAGGATTAAAGTACAATTGAGTAATGAATTTGAGATGAAAGATTTGGGAGCCGCCAAAAGAATTCTTGGTATGGAAATACAGAGAGATAGAAAAGCTGGTAAACTGTACCTAAGTCAAAAGGGGTATATTCAGAAGGTTCTCTGCAGGTTTAACATGAATAAATCTAAGCCTGTTGGTATTCCATTAGCAGCTCATTTCAAACTTTCATCTACTTTATGTCCTCAGTCAGATGAAGAAGTTAATTATATGTCACGAGTTCCATATTCTAGTACAGTGGGATCGCTTATGTATGTTATGGTTTGCACGCGTCCAGATTTATCTTATGCAGTCAGTGCAGTAAGTAGATACATGGCTAATCCAGGAAAGGAACACTGGCAAGCTGTTCAGTTGATTCTTAGGTATCTGCGGGGGACTAGTGATGTATGTCTTCAATTTGGAAGAAATAGAGATCCGATAATTGGATACGTTGATTCTGACTATACAAGAGATCTTGATAAAAGGAGATCTCTCACAGAATATGTTTTTACAGTTGGAGGTTATGTTAATAGTTGGAGAGCTACTTTACAAGATACCGTCGCATTGTCTACTACAGAGACAGAATATATGGCTATTACAGAAGCATGCAAGGAAGCCATATGGTTAAAATGTTTATTCAGTGAGCTCAATAAAGAATTGCAGATTTTCACAGTTTTTTGCAACAGTCAGAGTGCTATTTTTCTCACAAAAGATCAGATGTTTCATGAGAAGACGAAGCACATTGATATTCGTTACCATTTTGTTCGTGATGTGATTGCTCGTGGTGATTTCGCAGTGAGTAAGATTAGTACTCATGATAATCCTGCTGATATGATGACCAAGATTTTGCCCACATCTAAGTTCAAACTTTGTTTGAGCTTGGTTGGTATTAGTTGCTGATTTTGCCCTGAGAGGCTTTTATGGTGGAGGAGCTTTGCTGGAGTTTTGGAGTATATTTTTATGCAGTAGAATTCGTGTCAAGGTGGAGATTGTTAGTTTCGGTGTGACCCGATTTCTGACTGGGCCAGGTCAGTTTCGGCCCACGTTGTGAATCTCAGATGACTAGGGTTTTATGTTATGTATAAATATATGCTAGTGTGGCAAAACTTATTGTACTTTGATTTGACATAGTGATTTCTCCTCTGCCCGTGGTTTTTTTCCCTTCTAGGGTTTCCACGTAAATCTTGGTGTCCACTTTTTTCCTCGTTTTTCTTTTTCGTTTTAAGTTCGGTTTTTCAACAATAAGAGATGGAGGGAGGGAGAGTGCTTGTACGTGTTTGTTGAGGTAAACCAATCGTGGGACCATTAAGCCACCAAGTTGAGTAAAAACCAAAATTTCACCGACTAATACAGTGCTATTTATTTTGATTTACACTTGTATGATTTTATTCTTGAATTTCACCTCAAATATTTTGGATTAATTGGGGATGATATCTTAAATATGAATCATTTACTTCAATCACACTCAAACGATATGAGATTATTTATCTCATATTTTAAACTAGGCACGAAGAGATTACCTTAATCTTGGAGACTTTTGGCCTAAAGTTGGACAAACCACAACAATCACCTTTCTTGAGTGCTCGACCATAATTCCGTTTGGGTCTAATAACATTAGTAAAAACCTAAGCTTCACAAGCAATACAATATTGTTTGCTTTTGAGCTAATTCTTCACAACTTCGTTATTACGTTTCTCACTAGTTCGAAATAAGATCTTATTTATTATCTACTCAATTCTGCCCAATTGATGTATGGTTACGCACCATGGTGCTTTTGGATATGGCTTATAGGTAATTCTGATTTTGAGTAATCTTGACGGAGAACGGTGACTGACCATTCTAGGCTCAAATTGAAGCTGGAAGTCATAGAAGTACTACACTAAAGATCACGACTCTCCGGCTGACCATGAAATCAACAGCGTAATTTGGAGCCCTCTAACATTGCTACCTAACAACAATCTTTCAAATTCAGATGCAGTAAAACAAACAAATATCAAGATAAAAGGAACTCTTTTTCAGTGTCAGAATCTCTACTCTCTCTCTCTCTACCTCGTCATCTTGAATCGCCCGCAAGCAGAGAGAAAAAGAAGTGAAATCCCACTGAACGAGGCTTCCCTTTTGGTGAATAATATGTAGTTACCCAAAGCCATCAGAATTCCCAGAAATACGTAAAAAATGTTTGCTTTAGAGAGAGAAAAAGAACCCCAGAATTCATGTTTCTAAAATAAGGCTGGTGAATCAGCTCCAACAATCCTTTACTCGTATTTCTCGGCTTTCTAGTTTAGTCTCTTGTCATTGTCAAACCATATTCATCATTGACCATGTAAATCACACTCTGTTAATCTCTTCCTAAACCCTAATTATGGCTTTATTATTTCCATCAGACCTTCATTATACTTGCTGTAACAGTGATGTGAATGAAACCATTAATCATTACCCCTAAGCTATTGTTTCATTTGGTTTAGAATAGCAAAAATTGAATCTAGTGAGAGAGAGGGGAGTAAAGAGAGTGAAATCTATATATAGAGCAAGTTATGAGGACAAAAAAAAGCGAAATCTAGTGAGAGAGAAAGGACATGGCTACTTCTGGATTTGAAACCCAGGCTGGGTAATCAATTATTAACAGGGATCTCCATCCATCTGCGTTTTCTACTCATCCTCTCAAACCATGTCCATTCAATTACTTTTCTTGCTCTCTTAATCCTGAGGATGAAGTTTAATGATGGGAAGCCGTCTGTTTTGAGGGGAATGCTGTCTGGCTCGAAGCCACCACTGTAACTCATCAAGCTTTTTGGTATTAACTTTTGGGAGAAACTAGGGGTTAGCGAGGACGTCGGACCAGGCTTCATTCCCCTCAATTTATGCTTCCATTTCCTTCGGATTCTCGAACCTGCAATCGTCTTAATCAAAAGGTAAGGTAAGTTTTTCCATTTTTTAGTCATAATGTTATGAATTATTGCTGGATATGAGCAGATTGGAGCAATGATGATAGATTATGACTGCTTTTTTGAGATCTTTTTAGCTGATAGAACAGGAAAGGTTAATCATTACTCTTTTATTTTACTTTTTGTTATTTATTATTTATTATATAAGCTTTTTATAAATATATATTTCTTTTTATCATCACAGATGTTCGAGTTTTTTTGTTCGATTCCATGATCTAAGGTAACTCTTCCAGCTCCTTATACTCCAGACTTTATTAGTATGTTCTCATTTCCTTTTTCCCTTATCATCATCACTTAAGGAATCTCCTATGTCTGTTTCCATTTTCCAGGCCTGGATTTCTTCATAATTTTTCCTTTTTTAATATCTAAAACTGAATCATCTTCAAACTGATGAAGTTCAAATCGTTGTGCTTTGTTTGTGCTTCTCAATAAATGTTCATATTGAATGCTTGAAGTTAAAAGTCTGCATGCTACGTACATAACATATCACCAGTTGTCTCTAACATATAACCAGTCGTCTGTAGAAGCCCTCGACAGACATAGATTAGAGGCATGTCTGCGTTGTTGTAACGTGCAAGTTGAATTACCAATAGTTGTTTTAATAAATTATGGTTTTTAAGCTAGGGTTTCTTAAGTAGGTGATTGGAAAGGTGAAGGAAGAGGAGAAGTAGGCTCACCAGAGAGGACAAGCGTGATGGGTTTCTGCGTCGTGGTGTATAGGGTAACGTGCCTCCTTCTGCCATCAATTTCTGAAGCTCATACCATATGCAATATTTAAATGCCTGCCTCTCTCTCCTCTCTCTCTCTCCTCTCTCTCTCTCCTCTCTCTCTCTCCTCTCTCTCTCTCTCTCTCTCCTCTCTCTCTCTCCTCTCTCTCTCTCTCCTCTCTCTCTCTCCTCTCTCTCTCTCTCCTCTCTCTCTCTCTCTCTCTCTCTCTCCTCTCTCTCTCTCTCTCTCTCCTCTCTCTCTCTCTCCTCTCTCTCTCTCTCTCTCTCTCCTCTCTCTCTCTCTCTCTCTCCTCTCTCTCTCTCTCTCTCCTCTCTCTCTCTCTCTCTCTCTCTCTCTCTCCTCTCTCTCTCTCTCTCTCTCTCTCTCTCTCCTCTCTCTCTCTCTCCTCTCTCTCTCTCTCTCTCTCCTCTCTCTCTCTCCTCTCTCTCTCTCTCTCCTCTCTCTCTCTCCTCTCTCTCTCTCCTCTCTCTCTCTCCTCTCTCTCTCTCCTCTCTCTCTCTCCTCTCTCTCTCTCTCTCCTCTCTCTCTCTCCTCTCTCTCTCTCCTCTCTCTCTCTCCTCTCTCTCTCTCTCTCCTCTCTCTCTCTCTCTCCTCTCTCTCTCTCCTCTCTCTCTCTCTCTCTCTCCTCTCTCTCTCTCTCTCTCTCCTCTCTCTCTCTCCTCTCTCTCTCTCTCTCTCTCTCCTCTCTCTCTCTCCTCTCTCTCTCTCTCTCTCCTCTCTCTCTCTCCTCTCTCTCTCTCTCTCCTCTCTCTCTCTCTCTCCTCTCTCTCTCTCCTCTCTCTCTCTCTCCTCTCTCTCTCTCCTCTCTCTCTCTCTCCTCTCTCTCTCTCTCTCTCTCTCTCCTCTCTCTCTCTCTCTCCTCTCTCTCTCTCTCTCTCCTCTCTCTCTCTCCTCTCTCTCTCTCCTCTCTCTCTCTCTCTCTCCTCTCTCTCTCTCTCTCCTCTCTCTCTCTCCTCTCTCTCTCTCTCCTCTCTCTCTCTCCTCTCTCTCTCTCCTCTCTCTCTCTCTCTCCTCTCTCTCTCTCTCCTCTCTCTCTCTCTCTCTCTCTCTCTTCTCTCTCTCTCTCTCTACCAGAGAAATCTGAATCATTTGCTACGATTCAGTTAAGTCAACGTCAGTATTTACTCCCAGAATTCTTCTTTGCATTGTCATTAGTATGGAGAGATGCTACCTGTTTCAAAGTAGACTTTCCCAGTAAATTAGAAAAGAAACACTAAATTTTTTTGCAGTCGCTCCATGTTTCGAAATTCAACCAACCATTTTAGTTCTCTTACTTCGTCTTCAATGAATTTGGTTTACTGCTTTGTTTGTGGTCGCCATAATGCATAACAATCTGTCATTTATGGTGTTTGCTCATCCATACATTTAGATTTCTAGGGCAAGAATTTTGGCGTACATCAATTAGTAAAAGTAACATGATAAAACGTTCATTTCAATACAACATGCAAACTATTGAATCAAATACCATATTATGTCAGGTAAGCAATTGTGGTGACCTGTCTTGCCTGGGCTCTAATGACCCAATAACAAAATAAATTGTGTGCGTTTAACCCAAAGCACAAGAATGTACAATTTCACATCAATTGAGTGTGATTGATATGAGTAATTTACAAGTTAGGTTCTTCTTTAAAACAGTACAACACTTTTCAAGGTAAATCTTTATAACAAAATTGTGTGGTATTGGACCCAAAGTAGAGAATTTTATATTAGCACAATAAATTTTTTACTAATAATATTAGACTCAAAACTCAACATCAATAGGGACGTACAACCCTCAAATGGAGGTGAATGTAGCGGTCCGTCCTATTTTTTCACGACCTAGAGGACAGTCACATCAGAAACGCCAAGTTGAACGACTTGATATTTGAAGAGGACTTAACCACCCAGCTCAAGACATGGATGATATGGTTCGTAGCACAAGATTTAAAACCAAAATTCAAACTAAGCCAGATGAGATATGACAGTCCACAAAGTGATTAAAACAATATAGAGACACTGCAATAAACTAAATTAAAAAGAAGTGTTGTGTAGGAAAAGTAAAATTTTTCGAAATCCAATATAGCTATACAAACCTATTGGAGAAAATAGAAATAACAAAGTTCTCACCTAAAGAAAAATAAAAACTCAAAACGAAAGAAGTAAGAAGGGGAACCACCATAGCAATCAACACCTCCTAGCACTAGCCACCGCAATCATTTTTTGGAAAAAATGGGTACTATTTTGGGTTGAGCAACTAAATTAACTGAAAATCCTAGAACTACACCAAATGCATTAAAATTTAGTTTTATCTTTTAATCAGTTAAAATTCATGAGTCGGTGAAAAATTGAGTGCATGAACTTATATTAAAAACTTTTAGCATTTCAAAAATAGGCTTTATTAGCCATCGATGAGGCAAGTGTCGAAAGCAATTTTACATATTATAGCGTAGTTATATAGAAAATAATGTCACTTATAGACCTTTGTGCAATGAATGCCTGAAGGCGAACAAGAAAGAAAAGTGACTGTCCTGAGACCAGTCACATTGTAACGAAACACCCAAGCAAGTGTTAGGGATTTGCACGCAGTGATATGACTTTAAAAGTTTTCTCCCTATGATATCACCCGTAACAAAATCATTTTCTTGTAGTAGAAGGCGTGTATCAAATAAAACACCTAGATTATGAGTCCAAAATAGTCAATACTATGTTCAGAGTATCAAATAAAATGTCATGCATGCTGAAAGTAAACATGTGAAGACCAACATATATATAGTATAAAAACAGAGATGTTGTGTAACATGATATGTCGAATTTTCTATGTGATCTATCATAAAATAAGATTTTAAAAACCATAATACACGCACAACAAAGTGAAAGAACACCTACTTCAATTGTGATGAGCCTTGTTACTGCTAGGAATGTGATGCTCGGGAATCAGTTTGAAATCAACAAACTTGTATGAACCTACAATTGTACCAACAACATAATCCCACCACTCTAGGGATAATTGTTGGGTCATATGGCGGTAGAAATTGAATCGTAGACGACATGACAAACGACCATGAACTACGTGCCTCGGGGAATAAGAAAAATGCCATTAAGACCCACTGTGCGATCAACTAGAATCTTTAACGATCGATCAAACCATTATCCTTCGCGATTGAACCTGACACCATCATGCGGCCGACTGATGATGTTATGGAGCCAACCGTTGAGATCGTGGGGTCGACCATCCAATATAAGGGTCCAGTTGACCAAAATCTGTGAGCAATTGATTGGACCCATGAGTCGCTCGACCATCCCAAGATGTGGTTGAGCTCTTAAAAGGCTGAATTGAGAGCCAAACATTCTGGTGTGACTTTGGTCAACCGAACCATAATAACAGTCGATTAGAGAGGCATCAGAAGAGGAATAGAGCCACAGATCTTGAAAAAATTCTTTCTCTTCACGGATTTTCACATCCAATCATTTTAAAGCTTGCATAAATTATAGATCGACCAAAATGACACAAAAACAATCAAATATTCCGAGCTTGCAAGCTCGAATCCGATTATGATAAAAACTATGGTAAACTAAACGAAACTAACGAATATGTTTGAAATTTGACATACCCTCGAAGTTCTTTGAAAAAATTATAGATCAGGGCGTTATAAACTTTGATTTGGCAACAAAAAACTTCTGCATGCAACTCTCTCTCTCTCAAATGCTCACTCTGTTGAGGAAGTAAGAAAAAATAAACTAAAATATTATTTAATATATATAATATAATAAATATGTTATAGTTTATATATTACAAGTAAATATTGAATAAATTCTTAAAACCTGATTCATTGTATCTTAATGTTAATGGGAATTTCATTCTAGATAATTTTAGTTTGTCCAACACTATTTTAGATTTGAAGGGCACAATAATTATGTTTTATATCGACTTTGACCACTTGATTGAAATTATAAGTGTACATATAGTGACAAGTTACGAAAATGGAGTCTACCACGATAGACTTTAATCTCGAAGGACAAAAAAAATTTCCTCATAAATTTCATTTATTAAAGATTTGCAGATTTTACACTTTTTGAGCTAAAATGGTTCAAAATCAAGATAAACTATGAGTGTCTAGTACAAAGTACGAGAGTGGACAACTTCACATTGTTTCAGTATGATTGAGGTAAGTGATTCATAATTAAAATCACTCTTTATAGTAGTATGACATTTTTTGAAGTAAAATCTAAGAACAAAATCATGTGAATTTTGGTACGAAGCGGAAAATATCATACTAACAATATGTATTTTACTAGACAACTAAAATTATAACAATCAAATTGGTGTCATAGCAACGTAGAAATAATATGGAAATATAGTCATTATGATAAACACTCATGCAAAGGGTAGAATTTTGCGTCATAGTAACTGAAATGCGATTCCAAATCAAACCAATCATAACATAAAAAAAATGAAATATGAATCATGGGACGCCAAAAGAGCAGACTTGATAAAAAAGATCATGCAATCTAAACTGAGCAAAACAAAACCGATTTGGAGAGTGTTACATGTATGTTATGGTGATTTATTAAACGAAATGATTGCATTGATCAATCCATGGCCTGGGAAGGGAGGGAGGGAGGAGAGAGAGAGCCATGGGCTGGGGAGGTAAATCCAACAGTCAATGACTGTTGAAAACGTCCTAAGTTTTAAGTTTTACCATTAGTGTTATAAGATAAGTCAATTGTAAACCTCATTTCGTTAATTTCTTCTGAGTTTTTGTATTTTCCATTAGAATCTATTTTTGAGTAAGGAAAGTCGAAACCATTGGTTGATTTTAAATTATTTGGGTCGGATTAAGCTTACTATGACACTTATATGAGTTCAATACTGATTTCTGGTGAAAATTAGAGTTTTTAAATTGTCAAGTGAAAATTCCACGCAACACCATGGCCTCGAAGGTTTGTGCCAAGGCTGAAGTTTTTGTTTGAAAAATCTGAGTTTCAATGCATCTATGCTACAGTGCTGAAAGACTACGGACGTAGTGCTCGTTGTTAGCAAAAAGAAAAAAAAACGTAAAGGACAATAGTTGGAGAAATTAAATTTCCATTCAACTAAACATGCCTTTATAGGTTTACAAAAGAAACAACCAGGAAATACTAATGGTTAAAAAAAAACTTAAATATCACCAAATGCTCATAATTCCTAAACCCACAAAGAAACTCTCAAATTAAACACTATCGGTTATGCAACCAAAAGTCACACACACTGGTTTTAATATTGGCCACACATTAATACAAATTCAATGCTAGAAATAAAGTTTAATATCAAAACCTTTTATTTTCTCAACACCCCCTCTTAAACTTGATTTGTCACACCAAGCAAACTTCTCATTTTGATGAAAGTCTTCAACTTGAGGGGCTTTGTACAAATGTTTGCTGCTTGGTCTAGTGTCTGACATATTTGAGTTCCACTTCTTTCTTCATAAGGAAATCCCGAATGTAATGATATCGGGTATCGATGTGCTTGCTTCTCCCATGAAACACCGGATTTTTAGCTAAGGAAATAGCCTTTCAACAAAAATCTCCATTGGACCTTCCATTTGAAACTTCAATTCCTTTACTAAGTTTCTTAGCCAAATTGCATGACATACACATGATGTTGCCGCGACATACACCGCCTCGCATGTTGATAATGTGACTATGTGTTGCTTTTTTGACATCCATGTGAACGCCGTTTCACCAATAAAAAAACACAAACCACGTAGTACTCTTCCGATTATTCAAGTCACCACTCCAATCACTATCACAATAACCAACCATATTAAAGTTGCTAGAAGAGACATAGGAAAGACCATACCCAATCTTCCCTTTGATGTGGCGAAGTATCCGCTTTGCCTTTTGGCAGTGTGTTGTTGTTGGCTCCTCCATAAATCGATTGATGATTCCAACCAAATAAAGAATATCCGATCATTCCCTCAGCATCTTTTTGGTCTTTAGTATGCTTCTTGCCATGTTCAAAATTATCCGATTCTTCCTCTTTGCCATGCCATTTTGTTGCAGTGCCCTTGGCATCATTAACAGACGTCGGATGCCTTTTTCATCACAAAACTGTTTGAATTCATTTGATGTGAATTCACCACCTCGATCGGTTCTCATGGCCTTAATCGTAAGGCTGCTTTTATTCTCCACACGTACCTTAAATCTCTTGAAGATTGCAAATACTTCTGATTTTTTCTTCAAAAAATACACCCATGTTTTTCTAGAAAATCATCAATAAAGATAAGGAAGTATTTACTTCTACCATGAGACTCCGGTTTGATCATTCCAAATACATCGGCATGGATGAGTTCTAGAGACTTCTTAGCTCTTGTCATCGACTCCTTCGGAAAACTACTTTGATGATATTTTCTGAGTAGGCACCCTTCACACACTTGGTTTGGATTGTGAATATGTGGCAAACCCCGCACCATCTTCTTCTTCGATAAATCTTCTAGACTTCCAAAATAGAGGTGCCCGTGCCATAGATGTTATAGCCAAGAGAGATCCTCTTAACACGTCTTTAAGCATTTTGAAACATCATTACATACATTCAAAGGAAACATTCGATTTTTGGTCATGGAGACTTTAGCGACAAGTCTCTCATGATTATCTCTCAGATACAAACAATTATTTTTCATTTGAATTTCAAAACCTCTCTCTAACAATTGTCCTACACTCAATATATTGTTTTTTACATTGGGAATGTAATAAACATTTGTGATATATCGATTTTCTCCATTTTTTGACCGAATGAGAATTTTACCTATTCCTTTGATGGTGGCCAAAGAATTGTCTCCAAAAGCAATATTGTCTTTCTCCATCTCATTCAACTCCGCAAACATCTCGCGGTTCCCACACATGTGATTTGAGGCTCCGGTGTCAAGATACCACTTGCTATCTTGACTCTCTTCTTCTCCTTTTAAAGCCATGAATAAGGTCTCGTTCTCCTACGCATAATTGGACTCCCCTTGATGGGCGTTGGAAGTGTCGCGGTTGACCGGTCCCTTTGCTTCCGGTCAATTAGCTCCGAGTAACACTCATCTGCATAATGTCCATATTTATTACAATTATAACATTTTACTTGAGATTTATCTCTCCCGGACCTTCCACCACGTCTTCCACAACCTCGGCCTCCTCTTCTTCTTGAAGATTCACGCGAGTTTTGAGAAACATCGGTGTTGGTTTCGCCTCTTACACCATGACCTCACCCGCCACGACCTCTTCCACGTCAACGATTGTTCTCTTCTTTGAGTTTGAGTTGGATAAGTTGTTCTACGGTCTCCTTTTGCTCCATCTTCCTTTTCTTTTTCTCCTCATAGGCTTTCAACGAGCCTATGAATTGTTCAATCGAGATGTTCTCGAGATCCTTTGTCTCCTCGATTATCGTGACGATGATCTCGAACTTTGTATTTAGGCTCCGTAGAACCTTCTCCATGACACGAACATCGACGATTTCTTCACCATTCCGTCTCAATTGGTTGACAATGGTCATTACTTTTGTGTGATATTCCACTATCACCTTCAGTCTCCTTCATTTGTAATGATTCAAACTTGCTACGTAAAGTTTGCAACCGTACCTTTTTCACACTATCAGCTCCTCTATGAGTCCATTGAAGCTTTTCCCACGCCGCCTTTGACGTCTAATGATAAGTGTGTATTTTACACACTTATTTATACTCTTTACACTTGATTTGATAAGTTTTTCTCAAGTGTTTGAAAGTATTTGATGAGTTTTGTGTGAGTGTGCAGCAAACTTTATTGGAAAATAGGAAGAAGAAAGAAAAGAAGAAGTTAGTGAAGTAAAAGAAGAAACAAGAGAGGAAAAGAAAGAATTGAGTTTAGAAGACAGAACAGGAGGCGAATGATCGCCATAATTCCTGCGATCATTCGCTTCAGGAGAACACAAATTGCACTTGAGAGGAATGAAAAATATACAGACAATGTGGCGATCAATCGCTACAGATAGGCGATCGATCAGCTCAAGAAACGAATTTTTCAGAAGTTTTATGCAAGAAAACAGAGAAGGTAGCGATCGATCGCCACATTCCAGCAATCGATCGCCACAAGAGGATAAAATTTGAAGCAAAGAAGAGGCGATCGATGACTGGCGATCGAAGCACAGAAACGAGAGGCGATCGATCGCTCATATCAGGCGATCGATCGCCACAATAATTCAATTTTGGAAAGGTGGTTGCTTCTAATCTGGACCATCAAAGTAAGACATCATTGAATCTCAACCATTGATCGAGTGAAAATAAATAAATAAAAACCTACGGTAAAAGAGCTGAGGTATTGGGTATTCGATATATTCTGGCATTCGACGAATTGGCAAGCGAGAGGCAGAAGGCGACTTTCACAGAACACTAGAGGTAGGGCGATTCTTCAGAGACATCAAAATAGTTTTCCTATCTTCCTTCGATTTTTACTTATGAACGTCATATTTATTATTGTTTTTATTTTTCTTTATTTTAGCATGAACTAAACTTTTCTACTAGGGCTACGATGTAGCCAGACGATATTTATTTTCCGTTCTTCGTTTAATTATATTTTATGAATATTTTTTCCAATATTGTTGGCATATATAATTTCTGTTCTTAAAGCCTGTAAATTTCTGGCCAATCTATACTTGAATTTTGGGGTGTTTTGAGACTGAGATGTGATAAATACCCGAACACCGAAATTAATGTCATAAATATGCGTAAGCTAGAGATAGTTACGGTATTGATGTGATCATTGCATTTCTTGATTTAATTGTATTTGATTAATGTAGGATTTGAGACTGAGAAGTGATAACCCATTAATCAGATAACCTATGCAATGCTCGAGAGAAATTGTAATAGAATTTAGTGAAATCAATCATCAACATAAGAAGAATATTTATGAATATAATTACGAAGGACTAAAATAAATATTGTCTTGGTGAAATCGTAGTACCTAGATTTTTATCAATTTGATTTAATCCCATTTTATCTATTTTTCTATTCTACAGTAGTTTATTTTAATTGTTTTAGTTGTTTATTTAATTTTAATCCTTGACATCATAAAACGTGTGTTCAACTTAGAATTCTAATTAATTATTTCGATTATTAATTAACAAGTCCTTGTGGGTTCGACACTCTATCTTATCACTTTATTACTTGTTGCGACTCATACACTTGCGAATTATTTTTCACAACAAGGTTTTGGCGCCGTTGCCGGAGACTTTATTATTAACATCGAATTAATTATTGTTAGTTTCATTTTGAATTCTATTTATTTTAATTCTTTATTTCGTGTTATTCTCAGGTGTATGCGTAAAGATGGAGACGTTAATCTTCTCTCGCTTAATCTTGAAATCGAACGTACGTGTCGACAAAATCGTAAAGAGAGAAGAGAAGTTATTCAACAAGCGCGTGCCATCATGGGAGATAACGGGGAAAATAATGTCAGGGAAAATAATGTCAAGCACTGGACCTTACCTGATTATGTTATACCTACTGTATCCGGAGTACATTCAGCTATTCGCAAACCGGCTATCATTGCTAATTTTGAAATCAAGCCGGACACATTGCATATGATTCAACAATCTCAATTAAGTGGATTACCTTCAGAAGACCCCAAGGATCATATTGTAAATTTCTTAGAAGTATGCAACACTTTCAAATTTCACAATGTGGGGGAGGATGCATTGAGATTACGTCTATTTCCATTCTCATTATGGGATCGTGCAAAGAACTGGCTTAACTCTCTGCCAGCTAATTCTATTACTACTTGGGAAGACTTATGTCAGAAATTTCTTTCCATGTTCTTTCCTTTCGAAAAGACCGCCAAGCTTCGTAACGATATAATCAACTTCAGTCAATTCGATGGGGAAACATTATATGAGGCATGGGCATGTTTTAAGGATATGTTGAGGAAATGTCTCAATCATGGCCTACCAATGTGGATGCATATTCAGACTTTTTATGTGGGCTTATCGGCATCTACTAAAATCCTGGTTAATGCCGCTGCAAGTAGTGCGTTAATGAGAAAAACCGAAGAAGCCGCTTATGATTTATTAGAGGAATTAGCACTTAATAATGACCAGTGTCCAGTGGAGCGATCGATTATGAAGCGCACAATGGGTACTCCTGAACTCGAGGCTATGAAGGCTCTGACTCTACAAGTGGCTTCATTAACTAAGCAATTACAGGAATCTCATATGGCAGCAAGTGTTGGAAAAACATCGAAAGTTAATTGTTAGTGGTGTCAAAGGCCGCATTTGAGCGAAGAATGTCAAGAGGGTAATCCTATGTCAAATGAAACCACAGAGCAAGCTAATTATATGGGCAATTTTAATCGTCAAGGCAATCCCAATTCTAATACTTATAATCCAGGATGGCGACAACACCCGAATTTTTCATGGAGGAATTCTCAAAATACTATGCAGCCACCTCAAGCATCTCAACTCGGTCCGTCTCAACAAGTTGAAAAGAAAAGTGATCTTGAAACGGCCCTTATGCAGTTTATGACCGAGACCCGTACAGTGATGCAAAATCAGTCAGCCCAAATTCGCAGTCATGAAAATCAACTTGGTCAATTTGCAAGTGTTATTAATGGAAGACCTCAAGGCTCACTACCAAGTAACACAGAGGTGAATCCAAAAGATCAATGTAATGCAATCACCACTCGAAAGGGAACAGTAGTTGAACCATTGCAAAAGGAGAAACACGTGCCACAAGCTATTTATGAGAAGCCCAATGCAAGTGAAGTTCAAAAGTCACCACCATCCCATCCACCACCGACGGTGCCGTTTCCACAAAGATTGAAAAATGTGAAGCTGGATAAACAATTTTCTAAATTCCTTGATGTTTTCAAGAAGCTCTACATTAATATTCCGTTTGCCGATGCGTTGGAACAAATGTCGAGCTATGCTAAATTTATGAAGGATATTCTTTCCCACAAGCGCAAAATAGAGGAGTGCGGTATTATAGCTTTTACAGAGGAATGCAGTGCAATTATTTAGAGGAAGCTCCTTCAAAAATTAAAAGATCCGGGAAGTTTTACAGTACCATGCGAGATTGGCAATTCTGTATTTACCAGGGCACTATGCGATTTGGGGGCGAGTATTAATTTGATGTCTTTGTCTATATTCCAGAAATTCAATCTAGGCTGAAGCCAAGCATACAGGGGTTACATTATTGATGGCCGATTGTTCTATTAAACACCCGAGAGGTATTATTGAAGATGTGCTCGTCAAAGTGGATAAATTCATCTTCCATGCTGATTTTATTGTACTTGATATGGAAGAAGATCGAAATGTGCTGATTATTTTGGGTCGACCATTCCTTGCTACGGGTCGTGCCCTTATTGATGTACAAAAGGGTGAATTGAGTTTGAGAGTGCAGGATGAAGAAGTTAAATTTAATGTCTTTAAAGCTATGAAATATCCAGGTGATAGTAGTGATGTTTTTCGTGTTGAAGCTACCAAGTCCACAATAGATGAAGTTGCACACCAACCAGATGACCCTTTAGAAGCATGTGTGTTTGAGCAGAATTATTTTCTGGAAGAGAACAATGAAGCACATGGGTATGCGATGTGGATGGACTCATTTGAGCCAAACAAGAGGAAATATTATGAAAATTTGGGAGAAGGCCCGTCACGCACATTACCATCTATCGAGCAACCACCGGTGTTAGAGCTAAAGACACTGTCTGCCCACTTAAAATATGCATATTTATAGGCCCCATCTTCATTACCAGTGATCATTTCAGCTTATTTATCTAAAGAGGAAGAAGAGAAATTACTCCGAGTTCTCTGAAAATTCAAATCGGCAATTGGTTGGACCTTAGCAGATTTAAAGGGAATAAGCTCATCTTTTTGTATGCACAGAATTCTTATGGAGGAAGATCACCAGCCATCAGTGGAACACCAACGACGTCTCAACCCCACCATGAAAGAAGTAGTGGGCAAAGAAATATTAAAGTGGTTAGATGCTGGTGTGATATACCCTATTTCTGACAGTTCATGAGTTAGCCCTGTTCAAGTTGTAGCAAAGAAAGGAGGAATGACAGTTGTGCAAAATGAAAATAATGAGCTCATTCCGACTCGCACTGTTACCGGTTGGTGCATAT
This sequence comes from Begonia masoniana, assembly GCA_022432975.1. Lineage (NCBI taxonomy): Eukaryota > Viridiplantae > Streptophyta > Magnoliopsida > Cucurbitales > Begoniaceae > Begonia > Begonia masoniana. The sequence goes on along the minus strand of CM039508.1, from coordinate 41,056,979 downwards.
GTATGGATTACAGGAAATTAAACAAGGCTACTAGGAAAGATCACTTCCCGCTTCCGTTTATTGATCAGATGCTTGACCGGCTCGCCAAATATGACTTTTATTGTTTTCTTGATGGTCATTCCGAGTACAATCAAATTGCTATAGCTCCTGAAGACCAAGAGAAAACTAAATTTACTTGCCCCTACGGCACCTTTGCCTTTCGACGGATGCCCTTTGGTTTTTGTAACGCTCCGGCCACTTTTCAACGATGCATGATAGCAATATTTTCTGACATGGTCGAAGGGATTATTGAGGTATTCATGGATGATTTTTTTGTTTTTGGATCTTCTTTTGATAGTTGTCTGGAGAATCTTAATATGGTGCTTCAACGTTGTGCCGAGACAAATCTGGTATTGAATTGGGAAAAATCTCATTTCATGGTATGTGAAGGTATTGTATTAGGCCATCGGGTATCATCCAAGGGGATAGAAATGGATCGCACCAAAATTGATACGATTGAGAAGTTACCACCACCTATCTCAGTTAAGGGAGTAAGGAGTTTTTTGGGACACGCCGGCTTTTATCGACGCTTCATCCAAGATTTCAGCAAGATCACCAAGCCATTGTGTAGTTTGTTGGAAAAAGGGGTAGAGTTCCATTTTGATGATGAGTGTTTAGGAGCCTTCAATTTGTTAAAGAGAAGCTCACTTCCGCACCTATTGTTGTAGCACCGGATTGGGATCTTCCATTTGAAATTATGAGCGATGCAAGCGACTTTGCCATTGGAGCAGTTTTGGGGCAGCGCAAAGATAAAATATTTCACACTATCTATTATGCAAGTCGAGTCCTCAATGACGCCCAGCTGAATTATGCCACTACAGAAAAAGAATTACTTGCAGTGGTCTTTGCCTTCGAAATTTTGTCCCTATCTTATCGGCAATAAGGTAGTAGTCTTCACGGATCATTCAGCTATTAAATATCTTATGGTTAAAAAAGACGCAAAGCCACGCCTTATTTGTTGGGTTTTACTACTCCAAGAGTTCGATCTGGAAATTAGAGATAAAAAGGGCACCGAAAATCTAGTGGCTAATCACTTATCAAGACTTGAACCTCAAGAACACATGACAGAGAATGGAGTACCTATAGTTGATACCTTTCCAGATGAGCAAGTTTTTAGTGTCGACAATACACACCATGGTACGCCGATATTGTTAATTTTCTTGCGAGTGGTGTTCTACCTATAGAGCCTTCCGCTCATAAACGAGAGAAATTTTTTGCTGACGTTAAAAGATACTATTGGGATGATCCCTGCCTTTACAAGCATTGTGCAGATCAGGTTATACGGCAGTGTATTCCGGAAGACGAAGTACAAGAAATATTAAAGCATTGTCATTCACTAGAGTGTAGGGGTCATTTCGGTGGCAAGAGAACAGCAGCGAAAGTATTACAATATGGCTTCTTTTGGCCTACACTTTTCAAAGATGCTCACTTATTTGCTATGTCTTGTGACCACTGCCAACGTACCGGTAATATTTCACGCGACGATGAGATTGCTGATACGCCGGGCTCAACTTGAGGTACATTACTCCTTTTCATATTTTTCTTGTATGTTTTGCGTACATTGAGGACAATGTTGATTTTAAGTTTGGGGGTGCTGTTAAATTGACTGAATTATCTGCTATATTGCTCTACTACGATTTCACAACAAGTTTTTGGCGCCGTTGCCGGGGACTTTATTATTAATATCGAATTAATTATTGTTAGTTTCATTTTGAATTCTATTTATTTTAATTCTTTATTTTCGTGTTATTCTCAGGTGTATGCGTAAAGAAGGAGACGCTAATCTTCTCCCGCTTAATCATGAAATCGAACGTACGTGTCGACAAAATCGGAAAGAGAGAAAAGAAGTTATTCAACAAGCGCGTGCCATAATGGGAGGTAACGGGGAAAATAATGTCAGGGAAAATAATGTCGAGCACCAGACCTTACTTGATTATGTTATACCTACTGTATCCAGAGTACATTCGGCTATTCGCAAACTGGCTATCACTGCTAATTTTGAAATCAAGCCGGGCACATTGCATATGATTCAACAATCTCAATTCAGTAGATTACCTTCAGAAGCAAGGATCATATTGCAAATTTCTTAGAAATATGCGACACTTTCAAATTTCACAATGTGGGGGAGGATGCATTGAGATTACGTCTATTTCCATTCTCATTATGGGATCATGCAAAGAACTGACTTAACTCTCTGCCAGCTAATTCTATTACTACTTGGGAAGACTTATGTCAGAAATTTCTTTCCAAGTTCTTTCCTTTCGAAAAGACCGCCAAGCTTCGTAACGATATAATCAACTTCAGTCAATTCGATGGGGAAACATTATATGAGGCATGGGCACATTTTAAGGATATGTTGAGGAAATGTCTCAATCATGGCCTACCAATGTGGATGCATTTTTTTTAACACGTATAATAACAATTTTCAAAAAAATGAAAATACAATGAAAACAAAAACGAAAAAAATATAAAAAGGAGAACGAAAATACAACGAAGTAAAAGGAAAATGAAAATAATGATAATAAAAAAAAACAAAAACAAAACAAAAACAAAAATAAAAATAAAGAAAAATGAAGAAAGGAAAATAAATAATTAATGGGTTACCTCCCACCGAGTGCGTGTTTTAACGTCATCAGCTTGACGATGTGCTGCGTCATAATTGGTTGAGCAGGAGAATAGATTTCTCAGTATCGAATGTACCGCCCCAATACGGTCTTAATCGTTGACCGTTGACTTTGAATGTGGATTGGTCTTCTCCTTAAATTTCAACAGCACCATGAGGGAACACTTTAATAACCGTGAATGGACCTGACCAACGTGATTTGAGTTTCCCAGGAAATAGCCGAAGTCGAGAATTAAATATTAATACGTGCTGGCCTGGTATGAACTCCTTCAGTACAATGTGCTTATCATGCCATGCCTTCGTCTTTTTTTTATAAATTCTCGAATTTTCATAAGCTTCACGTCGAAATTCATCAAGCTCGTTCAATTGTAATAGTCTTGCTTCGCTAACTGCCTGTGACTCCATATTTATCTTTTTAATAGCCCATAAAGCTCGATGCTCTAATTCCACCGGAAGATGACAAGCTTTACAAAAAACCAAACGGTATGGTGACATACCTAATGGTGTTTCAAAAGCTGTTCGATATGCCCAAAGAGAATCATCTAGCTTTCTGGACCAATCTTTTCGAGAGGAGCTGACCGTCTTTTCTAAAATTTGCTTGATTTCGCGATTCAAAACCTTGGTTTGACCATTAGATTGTGGATGATAACCGAGAGCCTTGCGATGCTTCACACCATATTTCAACAACAAGGTTTCGAATTGCTTATTACAAAAGTGCGTACCTTCATCACTGATAATAGCCCGAGGAGTGCCAAAGCGTGTGAAAATATTTTTGCGCAGAAAATTGAGCACCACTTTACCATCATTAGTAGGGGTTGCAACTGTCTCTAACCACTTCGAGACATAATCTACGGCTAAGAGAATATATTTATGATTGAAGGAGGTAGGAAATGGACCCATGAAATCGATTCCCCAAATATCGAATAATTCTACCTCCAGAATATTAGTTAATGGCATCTCATCGCGGCGTGAATGAGAACAAACACGGTAAGGGAGTGTAACTCCAGTCAAAGGCATTGATAGTGAGGACATTGAGAGAAAAATCCTTCTTAGCTTTGCTCAATACCCTCGAATGCAAATTGAAATTTTTTTGAAATTAAGGGAATGATTTAGGCCGTCTTTGAACCGTTTGAGCTTTCTGAGCCTACCTTGTCGTGTCATTTATTGACACCTATAGTCACCCTTTTGAGCCTATTATTTACAATTCATTTGTCACCTGAACTTAGCCTAGCCCTATATATATTTCTCTTACCTTATTCATTGAGCACAGAATATTAATCTAAATTAAGGGAGAATTGGAGGAGCTGCTGAAATTTAATAGAAATTCCTTTGTCATTTGTTTCGTTTTAGAACATTAAGTTGTTGTATTTACTTTACTTGTCAAAAAAAAAAGTTTGAGTAGTTTTGCTTTCATTCTAGTTGTTACTCTCCGTAAGTATTATGATTGTATTGATTTTGTTGTGTAATAATGAAAAATGAGTTAAAGTGAGTGATATTGAGTGAATTAAGTTTGGGGGTGAGCAATTAGAAGAAGGTTTGAATGAATTCAACAAGCCATTAAGTGAATAGAAAGAAATTTTGAATGGGTGAAATAAGGAGGAATGAGTGGTGCTCTAGGTATTCGCTTGAATCCATAAAAATTTCTACCCCTTAACCTGGCCTTTCATTACAAGCTTGTGAAGACCTAATGACTTTTGTTTTGATTTATGGATATTTGCTATTAGTTGGATAGTGGGCAAAGCTGATGAACGATTAGAGTGAGTGGAGTGAACCTGAGTGAAATGAGTAATGCATTCCTTACCTGTAGCTACATTAGTTGAACCGACAATTAGAGGAATATAAGAATGAACGCACACGCACACGAAGATTTCTATGTAACTTATTTTCAATGTGCTATTATGAGTTATTTCTTTTGCAAAGTATTAAACTAGTTGTTTTTAGTATGAATTTTTTTCAAGCTGAGACTATTTACCAAAAAAACCTTGATTCAGATTGTTTGACTATTACATTGAGCATTTTATATTTGATTGAAACTATCTCTTTGTTTTAACTGAACTGCATTATTGTTCGCTTGAGGACAAGCTTTCATTCAAGTTTGGGGGTGTGATAAGTGTGTATTTTACACACTTATTTATACTCTTTACACTTGATTTGATAAGTTTTTCTCAAGTGTTTGAAAGTATTTGATGAGTTTTGTGTGAGTGTGCAGCAAACTTTATTGGAAAATAGGAAGAAGAAAGCAAAGAAGAAGTTAGTGAAGTAAAAGAAGAAACAAGATAGGAAAAGAAAGAATTGAGTTTAGAAAACAGAACAGGAGGCGAATGACCGCCATAATTCCTGCGATCATTCGCTTCAGGAGAACACAAATTGCACTTGAGAGGAACGAAAAACATATAGACAATGTGGCGATCAATCGCTACAGATAGGCGATCGATCAGCTCAAGAAACTGAATTTTTCATAAGTTTTATGCAAGAAAACAGAGAAGGTGGCGATCGATCGCCACTAGAGGATAAAATTTGAAGCAAAGAAGAGGCGATCGATGACTGGCGATCGACTGCTGGCGATTGAAGCACAGAAACGAGAGGCGATCGATTGCTCATATCAGGCGATCGATCGCCACAATAATTCAATTTTGGGAAGGTGGTTGCTTCTAATCTGGACCGTCAAAGTAAGACATCATTGAATCTCAACCATTGATCGAGTGAAAAGAAATAAATAAAAACCTACGGTAAAAGAGCTGAGGTATTGGGTATTCGATATATTCTGGCATTTGGCGAATTGGCAAGCGAGAGGCAGGAGGCGACTTTCACAGAACACTAGAGGCGGGGCGATTCTTCAGAGACATCAAAATAGTTTTCCTATCTTCCTTCGATTTTTACTTATGAACGTCATATTTATTATTGTTTTTATTTTTCTTTATTTTAGCATGAACTAAACTTTTCTACTAGGGCTACGATGTAGCCAGACGTGTAGCAACCGGCATTGTCCACCTTAATTAATAACCTCTTTTAGTAACCTTTATTCCTTGTGAAATTAAGTGTTATGATTGGTTGTTTAAATAGGTTAAGCCTTGGCTGCTATGCACAAAGACGGAATTTGCAATAATTAGTGTAATAAAAGGGGTCAGCTAAGGGTTTTAGCCGCCACTGTTTTATTACCTCTTTCGGCATTCAGCAGCTCAGCAGACTCCCTCTCGGCGATTTTCCTGCCAGATTCTTCGTCTATCTAGGTGAGTTTTCCCTAAGTTTCCTTCTTGCTGATGATTCATAATGAAAGCTGAATATACATTAGAAGATCTATTTACAGTAGAATGTGTGTATCGAGAATGCTGTATGTGCGAGCTAGTTCGGGTTTTGTGGTGAATCGGGAATGCACGATGAACTGAGCTCCCGAACTAGTTTCCTTAGATTTCTGAATAGCTAAAATGAAATTTAGAGAATATCTAATTAACACCCTGTCTATTGTTTTAGGTTTGAGTAAGCTCTCGAAGTAGCCTTTTTCCAAAGCATTTTCCAAGAGAAACAGGTAAGTAGAGTATGCATGTGTCTTCGGGCCTACATCACAAAAAAGTAGGATTTATGTGTGTATATGAAGTGGTTTATCAGATCAGCTATTAAGAGAACTCATCCGCCCCTTAACTTATGAAGTGGATATATATAACTTTGGGAAAATTGATCCACTTCCCAAGTGGAATATAGGATCAGATCAGCTGTTAAGAGAACTCATCCGCCCCTTAACTTATGAAGTGGATATGTATAACTTTGGGAAAATTGATCCACTTCCCAAGTGGAATATAGGATCAGATCAGCTATTAAGAGAACTCATCCGCCCCTTAACTTATGAAGTGGATATGTATAACTTTGGGAAAATTGATCCACTTCCCAAGTGGAATATAGGATCAGATCAGCTATTAAGAGAACTCATCCACCCCTTAACTTATGAAGTGGATATATATAACTTTGGGAAAATTGATCCACTTCCCAAGTGGAATATAGGATCAGATCAGCTATTAAGAGAACTCATCCGCCCCTTAACTTATGAAGTGGATATGTATAACTTTGGGAAGATTGATCCGCTTCCCAAGTGGAATATAGGATCAGTGGATAGTATAACTTTGGGAAGATTGATCCGCTTCCCAAGTGGAATATAGGATCAGAGAAGGAACGTATATGCAACTGAGATGTGAAATTAGAAACTGCATGGCTAGGATTTATGAATTCAGTATTTCATTTCATTATTGCTTTACTTATTTAACATTAGGCTAATAGATGAGTTTTGTGATGTAGGCGCTGAGCTTTCAATAGGTGAATTCTCTGAGTTTACTGAGGAATAGATGAAGTTGGAGGAGCACTTCTATACTACGGTTTGGTGCTCTGATGAGGCGGTTTAACTTCTGTCTAAATGAGAGTTTTCAGTGGTTAGGTATTCTGATGAAATGTTCTGAGAATTTTAATGACAGTAGAAGTTTGATGTTTCTTTTAACACTTCTGTGGTCTTCTTTTCTGGATTTGGAAATATGATTTGATTTCGATTGTACCTTGCTATTCTGGATTTTTAAGAATCGTAGATTTGTGTTGTTTGAATGATTTCAGCAAAATGTACAAAATCATTTAACAGTCGGACTTGTTTCTTGTTAAAGTCTCTTTTTGGTCTATCGGTAGATGTTGTCTATCGGTAGAAGTTGGGTGTTTTGTCCACCGGCAGATGTTGAAGGATTGAATCATCCGACTGACGTCATCGGAAGATGTCTTCAATAGAAGCCATCGGTAGATGTCTTCAGTAGAAGCCATCGGAAGATGTCTTCAGTATGAGTCTTTAGTAGCTTTGTCGTTTTGTAATCGGATGATGTAGGCAGTAGATTTTGTCGTTTGTGATCGGTAGATGTGTGTAGCTGACGCGTCGTCGGCAGATGCGAGCGAAAGACAAGTGATGTCGACGTGTCGATTCTGTCTCTACTTCTACCGCTGAGTCTTTTGTCCCTACTTCTACCGCTAGCACTGTTTGGCGGTAGAAGCCTTCTGTTTCTGTTCCGCCTCTATTGCTGACTTTGTTCAGCGGAAGATGTGTTTGACTTTTTCGAATTTTAAGTATTTCACGCTTAAGTCTTCCTTACTTTTGGCCGAATTATTCATTAATATTATAACCAATTATTCAAACGTCGTTTTCATAGTTTTGCTCAAATGATTTTTTCGCTGCAAGTTTTTATAATTTGAGGGTCAAACTTGATCGTTGGATAAAACTTTAAATTTTTTTTGAAAAGTGTCTTAGCTCGGCTTAGTATTATGAGTAACGAACCGGGTTCAGATAACTCGGGGCGTTACAGTATGGTATCAGAGACATTCAGTTAAACCATTCAAAAGATTACTCATCAGTGCCGATCGTCGCATGGGAGCACTCCAACAACTGTAAGTGTTTATGTTAGCCTTAGTTATTAGATGTTTATTAGAGTAGTTAACCTTGAACAGAAATATAGAAAATGGCTAGACGACCAGGAAGACCAAGAGTACCAAGAGAGATGCCCAACTTGAGAACTGAGGAAGATCCCAGCGTGATTAGGCAGCTGACAGATTTGGTGCGTCAGCAAACAAACTTAGTGCGCCAGCAGTCCGATCAGTTAGGAGTGCTGTTAAACCGAGAGGTACAAGGAAGTGCCAACTGGAGTTCCAGCAATGAGCATTCTGGAGACCGATTCCGGAGGCTACAGCCGCCCACATTCGATGGAAAGTCATCCAACCTAATTGTTGCTGAGGAAGTGGCTTAGGAAGATTGAGAGCATGTTTAGGTGCGCCAACATTGGAGAAGGAGACAAGGTCACGTTGGCAACATTTCATTTGGCTGGTGATGCTCAACTCTGGTGATAAACAATAGAGACCACCACTGATATTTTGGCGATGCCTTGGTCAAAATTCAAGGACATTTTCTATGAGAAGTATTTTAACAGCACTGTCCAAACTGCAAAGAAGTTGGAATTTCTGAACTTGAAGCAGACAGGGTCTGTGGCCGAGTACAGTAGGCAATTCCAGTTCCTGTCCAGGTTTGCTGGACATTTTGCTCACAGGGACGAGGATAAGGTGTTCAAATTTGTGCATGAGCTGAAGCCGAAAATTTACCGAGGAGTTAAATTTTGTGGTATTAAAGGCTTGACATTCAGCGAAATTGTGTCCACTGCTCTGGAAGTGGAAGAAGCTGAAAGGAAGTGTGCTGGACTAAATGAGGTCCCACAAAAATTTGTCTAGCCACACCAACAAATAGGAATGAAGAGGCCAAGTGAAGGCCAGAATAGCCAAGGAATAGAAGGAAAAATACAGAATGCCAGGAAGTTTCCCAAGTGCCCGAAATGTTTGAAGAGTCACCTGGGCGAGTGTAGATTTGGAATGGGAAAGTGTTTCAACTGTAAGGAGGTTGCACACACGTACAGAGATTGCCAGAAGTCCAGGATCACCCGATGCTTTAACTGTAACAAGGTCGGCCATATCAACAGGGACTGCCCAGCCTTAAAGAATGGCCCTGCTATGTTGAAACCGAGGATATTCTCCATGATGGAGTCGGGTGATGAAGACCAGCCTATTGTGGTGTCAGGTACCATATTGATCAACTCTGTGCCTGCTTTTACTTTAATAGATTCTGGTGCGACACATTCCTTTATAGCATCTGCGTTTGCTGTTAAGTTAGATGTACAATTTACCCCTTCCATACATGTGTTTAATGTTGCATTACCCTCTAGTGAACGCATGCACTCTAACCAAGTGATGCTCGACAATGATGTGTTAGTAGGGAACGTGAGTCTACCTGCTGATCTTATTATTATGGATATAATGGGATTTGATGTAATCCTAAGAATGGATTGGTTGTTTAAGCACTATGCCAATATAGATTGTAGGACTGGAATAGTTAGCTTTCAACCCCCTGGTGGTTCGAACCATACCTTTCAAGCTTCAATGAAGAGTAAGGAAATGTCTGTTATGACCTCTGTCAACGCTAGACCTTCCCCATGCGGGGAGTACTTGTACTTCTTAGCTAGCGTTTTAGACACACAACTTGTAGGAAAAGCAAATCCTCAAAATGTCTTAATTGTCCAAGACTTTCTTGAAGTATTTTTAGATGACCTTCCTGGTTTACCATCAGATAGGGAAATTGAATTTGTTGTAGATGTTTACCCCGGTGCCGAGCCTCTGCGTAAAAATCCATATAGACTAGCACCATCAGATAGTGTTTATAGATGACATCCTAATCTATTCTAGTACTAAGGATGAGCATGCAAGGCACTTGAGCTTGGTGTTAGGATTACTAAGGCAGCACCAACTTTATGCTAAGTTTTCCAAATGCGAGTTTTGGTTAGACAGAGTTCACTTTCTAGGTCACGTGATCTCTGGAGATGGAATATCTGTCGATCCAGCCAAGGTTCAAGCAGTTAAAGAGTGGCCCCAATCAAAGAGTGCTGCAGATATTCGGAGTTTCCTTGGATTAGTGGGATATTACCGAAAATTTATTGAAGGATTTTCAAAGATTGCAACACCCCTCACTCGGTTAACTAGGAAAAATATTAAATATGCATGGACAGAGGAATGCGAATCTAGTTTCCAGACTTTGAAACAGAAACTGACCAATGCCCCAATATTAACCCTTCCTGTTGAAAATGATAAATTTAGCATTTACTGTGATGCCTCCAAGATTGGACTTGGCTATGTCTTGATGCAAGAGAGAAAGGTAATAGCCTATGCTTCTAGACAGTTGAAAACTCATGAGAAGAATTACTCTACACATGACTTAGAATTAGCTGCAGTGGTATTTGCACTTAAGATTTAGAGGCATTACCTGTATGGACAAACTTATGAAATATTCTCGGACCATAAAAGTCTGAAATATATCTTCACACAGAAGGAATTAAATATGAGGCAACGTCGGTGGTTGGAGTTTGTCAAGGATTACGATTTTGAGATCAAATACCATCCCGGCAAAGCTAATGTAGTGGCCGATGCTTTGAGTAGAGGAACAATATCAACCCCAACTATGATTTTCGATATGCCATTAGCCTTAGAGTCAGAATTCCAAAGGTTTAATCTAGAAGCAGTATCCAGTGTATCAGCTATGCTTTCAGCCATAACCTTAAAGCTTACTATTCTGGAGAAAATAAAGGAAGCTCAGACGAATGATAACGAGTGCAACAAGTACAGATTAAGTATAGAATCTACTGTTAATTCAGATTTCAATTATTCCAATGATGGGATCCTTAAATTTAGAAATAGATGGTTTGTTCCTGCTATTAAAGAACTTCGAGATGAGATTCATTCTGAAGCACATTCTTCTAGATTTTGTGTCCACCCTGGAAGTACGAAGATGTACAAGGACCTCAAACAGCATTATTGGTGACCAAGTATGAAAAGGTGTGTGGCAGAGTATGTAGGATCATGTTTGTGTTGTCAGCAGATTAAAGCTGAGCATTAGAGACCCTCAGGAACATTGCAACCTTTACCACTTCCCGAATGGAAATGGGAGCATGTAACAATGGACTTTGTTATGGGATTGCCTAGAACAGCAAAGGGACATGATGCAATTTGGGTAATAGTTGATCGATTAACCAAATCTGCCCACTTTCTGCTGATGAGAATGACTTACTCGATGGATCAGCTTGCTGACTTGTATGTGCATGAGATTGTGCATTTGCATGTAGTTCCAATTGCCATAGTGTCAGATCGAGATTCTAGATTCACATCTAAGTTTTGGAAGAGTTTGCACAAGGCTATGGGAACACAGCTTAGTTTTAGCACAGCTTTTCACCCTCAAACAGACGGACAATCCGAGAGAACTATTCAGACCTTAGAAGATATGCTCCGTGCATGCATATTAGATTTTCAAGGATCTTGGAGTAAATATTTATCATTGGTGGAGTTTTCTTATAATAACAGTTTTCAGGAAACAATAGGAATGGCATCGTATGAAGCATTGTATGGACAAAAATACAGATCACCTTTGTATTGGGATGAAGTTGGTGAAGCACAGTTGCTTGGTCCTGACTTTTTACAACAAACTGTTGAGAAGATTGCCCTCATCCGCCAACGAATTTTGACAGCTCAAAGCCGACAGAAAAGCTATGCCGATAGGAGGCGTAGAGAATTAGAATTTGAAGTTGGAGATGAGGTATTTCTTAAGGTTTCACCGTTCAAAGAAGTTGTGAGATTTGGGAAGAGGGGCAAGTTGAATCCCAGATACATTGGACCTTTCGCAGTCGTAAAGAGGACTGGGAAGACAGCCTATCAACTACAGTTATCAGACTCTATGGAAGGAATTCACAATGTGCTCCATGTGTCTATGCTAAAGAAGTGTATGCGAGATCAAACTCAGGTTGTGGGACAGCAGAACGTTGAAATTCACCCTACACTTACCTATGTGGAGAAACCAGTGAAAATTTTGGACTACGCAACAAAGGTATTGTGCAACAAAGAGGTTCAGCTAGTGAAAGTCTTATGGCATAATCAGAATGTTGAGGAGGCAACCTGGGAACGCCACCAGGACATGATGAACCGATATCCTGAGCTGTTTAGCACTGAATTTTGAGGACAAAATTCTTTTAAGGAGCGTAGATTGTAGCAACCGGTATTTTCCACCTTAATTAATAACCTCTTTTAGTAACCTTTATTCCTTGTGAAATTAAGTATCTATGATTGGTTGTTTAAATATGTTAAGCCTTGGCTGCTATGGGCAAAGACGTAATTTGCAATAATTAGTGTAATAAAAGGGGTCAGCTAAGGGTTTTAGCCGCCACTATTTTATTACCTCTTTCGGCATTCAGCAGCTCAGCAGACTCCCTCTCGGCGATTTTCCTGCCAGATTCTTGTCTATCTAGGTGAGTTTTCCCTTAGTTTCCTTCTTGCTGATGATTCATAATGAAAGCAGAATATACATTAGAAGATCTGTTTACGGTAGAATGAGTGTATCGAGAATGCTATATGTGAGAGCTAGTTCGTGTTTTGTGGTGAATCGGGAATGCACAATGAACTGAGCTCCCGAACTAGTTTCCTTAGATTTTTGAATAGCTAAAATGAAATTTAGAGAATATCTAATTAACACCCTGTCTATGGTTTTAGGTTTGATTAAGCTCTCGAAGTAGCCTTTTTCCAAAGCATTTTCTCAGAGGAACAGGTAAGTAGAGTATGCATATGCCTTCGGGCCTACATCACAAAACAGTAGGATTTATGTGTGTATATGAATGTTTTGTTAGTATGTCATGCATCATGTTTTATTGAATGAGAACAAAAATAAATTTACATGTATGGCATCATGGTCAGACAGGAATTGATTATGATAGACCAAGCTATTAAAAGAACTCATCCACCCCTTAACTTATGAAATGGATATATATAACTTTGGGAAAATTGATCCGCTTCCCAAGTGGAATATAGATCAGATCAGCTATTAAGGGAACTCATCCGCCCCTTAACTTATGAAGTGGATATGTATAACTTTGGGAAAATTGATCCGCTTCCTAAGTGGAATATAGGATCAGAGAAGGAACGTATATGCAACTGAGATGTGAAATTAGAAACTGCATGGCTAGGATTTATGAATTCAACATTTCATTTCATTATTGCTTTACTTATTTAGCATTAGGCTAATAGATGAGTTTTGTGATGTAGGTGCTGAGCTTTCAACAGGTGAATTCTCTAAGTGTACTGAGGAATAGATGAAGTTGGAGGAGCACTTCTATGCTACAGTTTGGTGCTCTGATGAGGCGGTTTAACTTCTGTCTGAATGAGAGTTTTCAGTGGTTAGGTATTCTGATGAAGTGTTCTGAGAATTTTAATGACAGTAGAAGTTTGATGTTTCTTTTAACGCTTCTGTGATCTTCTTTTCTGGATTTGGAAATATGATTTGATTTCGATTGTAGTTTTCTATTTTGGATTTTTAAGAATCGTAGATTTGTGTTGTTTGAATGATTTCAGCAAAATGTACAAAATCGTTTAACAGTCGGACTTGTTTCTTGTTAAAGTCTCGTTTTGGTCTATCGGTAGATGTTGTCTATCGGTAGAAGTTGGGTGTTTTGTCCACCGGCAGATGTTGGAGGATTGAATCATCCGACTGACGTCATCAAAAGATTTCTTCAGTAGAAGCCATCGGTAGATGTCTTCAGTAGAAGCCATCGGAAGATGTTTTCAGTAGAAGCCATCGATAGATGTCTTCAGTATGAGTCTTTAGTAGCTTTGTCGTTTTGTAATCAGATGATGTAGGCAGTAGATTTTTTCGTTTGTGATCGGTAGATATGTGTAGCCGACGCGTCGTCGATAGATGCAAGTGAAAGACGTGTGATGTCGACGTGTCGATTCTGTCTCTGCTTCTACCGCTGAGTCTTTTGTCCCTACTTCAACCGCTAGCACTGTTTGTGTAGCACCCGGTTCCATTGAATCAAAAATTTAAATTATTATTAATGATGTACTTTTATAGAAGGGTTGGGGGAGTTATTGATTAGGTTAATAAATGACTAGGCAAGGGCAGAAAAGTAATTGAAAATTTAAAAATGGATAATGTATTTAAGGTTAGTGATTTGGGGTTTAGTGCTCGGTAGCCGCCACTAATTCCCTCATTTCTCTCTCGGCCTTCAGCTCTTCCACAGAAAACCTTTGGGCAATTTCCTTCTTACTCGATTCTCCTTCAACCTAGGTAAGCTCTCTTAGTTTGTCTGTGATTTTAACAATTAGATAGTTGAGGGTGTACAATGTGTGAAGTTTCGAGGAATACTGTGAGTGAGTTGAGTTCGGGTTTAGTGTTGAATCGGAAATGCACAATGAACTAAGCTTCCAAACTAGTTTCTCTAGATTCCTGAGTAGATTAGAATGAGGCTTAGTAGAAATCTAATTGGTATCCTTTCTATGACCTAAGTGAGCAAACTTCTGAAATAGTTTGAAACCGAGCATTTCCAGGAGAGCCAGGTAAGTAAAGTATTGCTTGCGCCTTCGGGCCTACATCACAAGACAGTAGGGTTTGTGCGTGTTTGTGAACATTTATTTTCAGCATGATATGCATCATATTTTAAAGGTACACGAAAATGAATTTGAATGCATATTGGTATGGTAAGGATTGAACATAATGAAACAGCTAAACGAATCAGCTTTACTGTTAAGGGAAGTAATCCAACCCTTAATGAGACAGTGGATATTTATACTTTGGGAGAGTTGATCCAACTCCCAATTTCACAGGGGGATCTGAACAGTGAATCAGCTTTACTGTTAAAGGAACTAATCCAACCCTTAATGAGACAGTGGATATTATACTTTGGGAGAGTTGATCCAACTCCCAATTTCACAGGGGGATCTGAACAGAAACGACGCATGAACAACTGAGAGGAGAAAGTAGAAATTGCATGTTTAGGAATTCATGTTTCAGCATTTCATTCTTTTTTTCATTATTGCTTTACTTACTTAGCATTAGGCTAATAGATGAGTTTTGTGATGTAGGTGTTGAGGATACTGCAGGTGATTTTCCTGAATGCTCAGATGATTAGAAGTGGTTGGAGGAGTACATTCATGCCTCGGCCTGGTAAACTGATGAGGCGGGTTAACTGTTGTCTACTATGGTGCGGGTTTAGTTGATAATGCCTTAATTTGAGTATGATGAGTTTTCATGACAGTAGAGATTTTAATATTTTGAATATGTTTTGAGTTTTACTGATACTAGAGATCTGAGAGTTTTAAGTATTGGTTTTACTGGGTTTGAACATTACAATGTGAGTTGTTTCTGAATGGTCTTGATGAAATAAGTAAATTCCTTTCTGAGTTGGTGTTGTGTATGTTTAGCGAGAAGTAGTTGGAATGTCACTCTTAATTCTATCGGAAGATGCCTTAAGAAAAGTCATCGGACGATGTAGGTTAATTCTATCAGAAGATACCTTAAGAAAAGTCATCGGATGATGTAGGTTAATCCTATCGGAAGATGCCTTAAGAAAAGTCATCGGATGATGTAGGTTAATTCTATCGGAAGATGCCTTAAGAATAGTCATCGGATGATGTCTCAGTAAAGTCACCGGTATATGAGGTTTATTCTATCGGAAGATGTAGGATTTTCCCTATCGGTATGAGTGGGTACTATGTTTGACATTTAGTGATTGGCGTATGCAGTTTACTCAATCGGAAGGTGTAGGCCAAAGTCCACCGGATGATGTCTCAGTAAACTCATCGGCAGATGCGTGCTGACGTCATCGGTAGATGTAGGAAGATTTTTGTCGTATAGTCATCGGAGGACGTAGAGTGTATTTTGTCGTTTGCGATCGGTTGATGTCTTTTGGCTGACGTCATCGGTAGAAACCTTCTATCTTCTGTTTCTGCTTCTTCCGTTGACTTTATCAATCGGCAGATGTATTTGACTTCTGCGACTTCTCTAGTATTTCGCTGTTTAAACTTAATTTTCTAATTGCCGATTGTTTCTTAACAATTCAACAGCATTTCGTAGTTTTGTATAACTTCATTGTGGTTCAAATGATTTCCGCTGCAAGCACTTAAATGTTTTGAAGTTTCTTTTTCAAAAAAAAAAAAATGTTAAATTTAGACTTTCGAGAGAGTTTTAAATTTAGTCCAAGGTTTCTTAGTTATGTACAGCTTATGAGTAACAAACCGGGTTCAGAAAACTCGGGGCATTACAGTTTGGCGGTAGAAGCCTTCTGTTTCTGTTCCGCCTCTACTGCTAACTTTGTTCAGCGGAAGATGTGTTTGACTTTTTCGAATTTTAAGTATTTCACGCTTAAGTCTTCCTTACTTTTGGCCGAATTATTCCTTAATATTATAATCGATTATTCAAACGTCGTTTTCATAGTTTTGCTCAATTCTGTTTTGCTCAAATGATTTTTCCGCTACAAGTTTTTATGATTTGAGGGTCACACTTGATCGTTTGATAAAATTTTAAATTTTTTTTGAAAAGTGTCTTAGCTCGGCTTAGTATTATGAGTAACGAACCGGGTTCAGATAACTCGGGGCGTTACAAGACGATATTTATTTTTCGTTCTTCGTTTAATTATATTTTATGAATATTTCTTCCAATATTATTGGCACATTTAATTTTTGTTCTTAAAGCCTGTAAATTTCTGGCCAATCTTTACTTGAATTTTGGGGTGTTTTGAGACTGAGAGGTGATAAATACCCGAGCACTAAAATTAATGTCATAAATATGCGTAGGCTAGAGATAGTTACGGTATTGATGTGATCATTGGATTTCTTGATTTAATTGTATTTGATTAATGTAGGATTTGAGACTGAGAAGTGATAACC
The DNA here is from genome assembly GCA_022432975.1 of Begonia masoniana. Lineage (NCBI taxonomy): Eukaryota > Viridiplantae > Streptophyta > Magnoliopsida > Cucurbitales > Begoniaceae > Begonia > Begonia masoniana. The sequence continues at coordinate 41,040,064 of CM039508.1, read as the reverse complement.
TATGCAATGCTCGAGAGAGATTGTAATAGAATTTAGTGAAATCGATCATCAACATAGGAAGAATATTTATGAATATAATTGCGAAGGACTGAAATAAATATTGTCTTGGTGAAATCATAGTACCTAAGTTTTTATCAATTTGATTTAATCTTATTTTATCTATTTTGCTATTCTACAGTAGTTTATTTTAATTGTTTTAGTTGTTTATTTAATTTTAATCCTTGACATCATAAAACGTGTGTTCAACTTAGAATTAAAATTAATTATTTCGATTATTAATTAACAAGTCCTTGTGGGTTCGACACTCTATCTTATCACTTTATTACTTATTGCGACTCGTACACTTGCGAATTATTTTTCACAACATCTAGGCATTGGCGATGATCTCAAACGTGTCTTCGTCCACCGATTGGTACAAGATATAGAGGGCCTTCTTGTCCTTCTTTCTTGTCTCCTTTAACGTGTCTTTTTGCGCTTGATCAGCTCTAGCTTCCGGTTCTTAGAAACCGTTTTCCACGATTTCCCACACGTCTTGTGCTCCTAGTAACGCCTTCATCTTGATGCTCCAACTGTTATAGTTGAGCTTGGTAAGCATCGGTAGATCGGGCCCATTCCCCCACCGTTGGCCATTATCCACTCTATTTTTTGTACGCTCTGATACCACTCTGTTAGCAAAAATAAAAATAAAAACGTAAAGGACAATAGTTGGAGAAATTAAATTTCCATTCAACTAAACATACCTTTATAGGCTTACAAAAGAAACAACCAGGGAATATTAATGGTTAAAAAAACTTAAATATCACCAAATACTCATAACTCCTAAACCCACAAAGAAACTCTCAAATTAAAAATTTTATCGGTTATACAACCAAAAGCCACACACACACTGATTTTAATATTGGTCACACATTAATACAACTTAAATGCCAGAAATAAAGTTTAATATCAAAACATTTTATTTTCTCAACACTCGTGACATTCTTCTACACTACCTAGATGCGTGACACGAGTCGCACAGCGAGGTTGTGGTGTTGGGTGTTGTGCAAGTATATCTGCCTATGTGCTTGATGAGTCGGTATGAAAGCTTTGGGCCAACGACCCTAGTTACTATTTAAGCGCCAAGGTGTCGATGCAAAATATGTTGTTTTGGGCTTTTACTTACTGCTGTATATCATGTCTTTCGCAATCAAATTCTTGCTCCTAACATAAGATCTAACCATAATTTAAGAGTTTTGGAAACAGACTAAGTTCAACATTATTGTAGGTTTATAAGAGTTTGTTGATTTGGAATTGATACTTGAACATATGTTACTAGAGCTAAGAACATATTGCATTGAGGTATAAATTTATTTTATTATATTTGTCATGCATCATAGTTTTTAAAATTCTATTTTGTAATATATCACATAGAAAATAATTGTATTATAGTATGTAATTTTTTATACTACATGAAAACTATTTTGTGATATATCACATAAAAAACAGTTGTATTCATTCATTTCTAGAATATAGTCTCCAATTGTGTTGGATTTTTTATCTAAGTCATTTGTTTGTTGCGCATTTTCGATTGAGTAAGAAAATATTTGCGCGTTATTGGTCATATATTAAGGCATCTCACGATGTCACATCCCTGGATGAAAATTCTTACAACTAATTAGAGCATTTTTATTATGTCTCGACTGCTATAAGACTTTTCAATGAAAAATGATGGTGATAGTGTCTTTTTATATGCTAAGATTTGTATATTGTGAAAAGAGTCAAAAATTAGATTTTTATACACACACGCACATGTATACGCATGCGCACACACATACGCGTGCGGTGTTCTCCCCTATTTTGCAGGTGGTGCTTTCTCCCATGTTCTATTTTTTTTTAAATCATTCTTTGGAGCAACAATTCTCCTCTCTGCGAATGGCTTTCAAGCGGCAGCGAGGTTGCTTTTTCGTCTTTCTGTAAGGGGTTATCGACGACGGAGTTGCTGTAGGTGAGATACCTTGTTGTCGACTGAAGTTTTAATGGTGAATATTATGACTTCGGTGTTGAGAAAATAACAAAAATTCGGCAAGAACGAGAAATAATAGCAGATGCAATCCGAAAAATAACTGAAATATTTTCCCACGCCGTAAGATTATAATTGCCAAGAAGTAAGAGAAATAATGGCTAAATGAACACCGAGAATTTTACGTGAAAACCAAAATCGGGAAAAACCACGAGAACCGAGTCCAGAAAGATCTCACTATGAAAAATAGGATTTACAATATTTTTCTAGATATCAAAATTCTAGAAAATGTTCACTAAGAGAAATTACCACTTTTAGAACTCTCAATGTGCACAAAAGCACCACACTTGATTTTCACTCACTCTTTCTTTTCTCTCCCTTCAAAATAATCCTCACTATTTCTCTCCCTCTCGTCAGAGAAGGTTTCTCTCTTCTCTTCTCTTCGGATGCCAGAAGAGTTTGCATGAAGCCTCTATTTATAGAGGTTTCAAGGGAACACCTTCCTTAAAGGAAGGTGTGCGCTTGCAGACACCTTCCTTATAGGAAGATGGGCGCTGCGAATGGCACCAAAATGTAAGAAAGAAGAAATTTCTTCTTTCTTCTTTTCAATCGTATTAATGAGATAAGTCCCTCATTATAATGGAGGGACCCCACAAATCTCTCCCTCCCGACTTATGATGAGGCCTCTCCAACAATCCCGCTCTTCGTCGACAAGTCTCGAGCTTCTCCTTTGACAAAGCCTTTGTCAACATATCCAAACTGTTTTCACTGGTGTGCACTTTCGCCAAGTGCAATTGCTTTGTCTCGAGCAAATCTTGAACCCAATGATATCTCACATCAATATGCTTAGACCTCGAATGAAATGAGCAATTCTTGGAGAGATGGATAGCACTCTGGCTATCACTGAACATAATATACTTCTCTTAGTGCATACCCAATTCCTCAAGAAATCTCTTCATCCATAAAGCCTCCTTGCAACCCTCAGTGATTGCAATGTACTCAGCTTCTATGGTGGATAGTGCAACACAATCTTGCAGCTTGGATTGCCAAGACATGGCTCCTCCTGCAAAAATCATCAAAAATCCTAAAATCGACCTCCTGGAATCAAAGTTACCGGCCATATTTGAATCGGTATACCCAACTAGCATATGATCATTGCCACCGAAACACAAACACAACCTGGAAATGCCTCTGAGATATTTGAATATCCACTTCACGGCTTCCCAGTGTTCTTTGCCAGGATTGGAGAGGAATCGGTTGACTACTCCAACTGAATGAGTAATATCGGGTTGCGTGCAAACAATGACGTACATCAAACTGCCAACTGTAGACGCATAAGGAACTCGACTCATGTAGGCCTTGTCTTTCTCACTTGTAGGACATTGCTCTGAATTGAGCTTGAAATGACCTGCTAGTGGAGAACACACAGTTTTGGCCTTGCTCATGTTGAACTTTTCAAGTACCTTCTCGATGTAGTCTTCCTGAGACAGCCACAGTTTCCCATTCTTCCTATCACGAGAGATCTTCATACCGAGTATCTTCTTTGCCACACCTAAGTCTTTCATAACAAAAACTTGCTCAACTCTCCTTTCAATTTAGCAATTTTGCTAGTGTCACGGCCCATGATCAACATGTCGTCAACATATAAGAGGAGAATAATAAAGTAATTATCAGAATACCTCTTGATGAACACACAATGATCCGACGATGTCTGGCTATACTCGAGACTCACCATGAAAGATTCAAACTTCTTGTACCATTGTCGTGGAGCTTGTTTGATGCCATACAAGCTCTTCTTCAACTTGCACACAAGTTGCTCTTTTCCTCTGACTTTGAATCCCTCGGGCTGCTCCATGTAGATCTCTTCCTCCAAGTCACTATGAAAGAACACAGTTTTCACATCAAGTTGCTTGATTTCCAAGTTCAACCGTGCTGCTAAATCAAGAGCAACTCGGATCGAGGACATCTTCACCACCGGTGAGAATATTTCTTCAAAGTCGATTCCCTTCTTCTAATCGTACCCCTTCACAACTAACCAAGCCTTGTACCTTGGCTGTGAGCTTGCATTTTCGGTCTTCAACTTGTAGACCCATCTATTCTTGAGAGCTTTCTTTCCACGGGGTAACTTCACCAAGTCATAAGTGTTGTTCTCATGAAGAGACTGCATCTCCTCTTCCATGGCTTTCAACCACAGTTTCTACTCAATAACAAAAGTGGCCTCTTGGTAAGTGTTTGGCTCTCCGTCATCTGTGAGCATCACATACTCATCTGAAGTGTATCTCGTCGAAAGACGTCGCTTTCTAGTGGATCTTCTCAACGGAGGTTCTTCTGGCAACTCTTGAACCTCTTCTTCGACTTGCTCAGTCGATTCAACATTATCAACAGTGGGGACTTCGCCATTGGTAGGACTGGTATTGTGCTCCGATTCTGCTCTCCCTCGATCGAAATACTCTGCAGGTGTATCAAACGGATCCAGCTCGATCAGGTCACACTGCACCTCTCTACCATTTCTGCCTTATCGATGTCTTTGATGCCTTGGTCTTCTACGAACACTACATCTCGGCTTCTTACAAACTTTTTCTACTCTAGATCGTAGAACCTATAGCCAAATTCATCAAGACCATAACCGATGAACACACAAGACCTCGTCTTCACATCAAGCTTTGACCACTCGTCTTCACATCGAGCTTTGACCGCTCGTCTTTTGGAATGTGAACAAAGGCCTTGCACCCAAAGGTGCGCAGATGGCTATAAGAAGCTTCTTTTCTAGACCACATCTTATCAGAAACTTTGAAACCCAATGGAACACACGGTGTGAGGTTCAACACATGAACCATAGTACTCAAGGTTTCACCCCAGAAGGACCTCGGTAACTGTGACTGTGAAAGTAAACATCTCACCCTCTCAACGAGTGTCCTATTCATTCTCTCAGCTAACCCGTTCAATTGAGGAGTCTTCAGAGGTGTCTTTTGGTGCCGAATACCCTGCTCTCTGCAGTACTCATCAAAAGGACCACAATATTCACCCTTATTATCTTTTCGGATGCACTTAAGCTTCACACCTATTTCTCTTTCCACACGAGCATGAAATTGCTTGAAGACGTCTATCACTTGATCTTTTGTCTTCAACATATACACCCAAATCTTCCTTAAATGATCATCGATGAAAGTCACAAAGTACAACGCACCTCCAAATGTTCTTGTCTTCATCGGACAGCACACATCGGAGTACACCATGTTGAGTATACCCGGTTTCTGCGAGTGAGGAACACTTCTAAAGGCTACTCGAGTCTGCTTACTAGCCAAGCAGTGAACACACTACTTTAGAGAGCCATTTTTAATACCTGAGAGTAAATTCTTCTTGGCAAGAATCATCAATCCTTTCCCGCTCATATGGCTAAGCCGGTTGTGCCAAAGTTCTACAGCACTTTCATCGTCCACCGTATGGAACTTTGGCACAACCGGCTTAGCCATATGAACGGGAAAGGATTGATGATTCTTTCAAAGTTTCGGAATATCTCCCACGAGTCCGGCAAAGTCCCAAGAAGCATTAACCCTTGAACTTCTTCATCAAACTTGATTTTCATTTTAGCCAACCGATTGATAATTCCTTAAAATGTATTCAAGTGATCGATCATAGCTTTTCTGTTCTGGTACTTCAACCCCAGAAGCTGCTTGATCAAAAATAGCTTGTTGTTACCAGTCTTCCGAGCGTACAACTCAAGTTTTTTCCACAAACTCTGAGCGTTCTTTTCCTCACTAACATGGTTGAGGACGTTATCATTTATCCACTGTCATATGTAACCGCACACTTGACGATGACATAATTCTCATTCGATGTAAAATTTATCTGTCGGCTTCGCACTAGCAAACACGGGTAAATAATAGTCTTTCACATAGAGAAGATCCTCCATCTTCCCTTTCCATACATGATAGCTGGAGCCGTTCAACATGACCATCCAACTCGGGTTACTCTCCATGATTGAAACACGGCACAAGGACTATAACCTTGCTTTGATACCACTTGTTGGGAAAATAACAAAAATTTGGCGGGAACGAGAAATGATAGCAGATGCGATCCGAAAAATAACTGAAATATTTTCCCACGCCGTAAGATTATAATGGCCAAGAAGTAAGAGATATAATGGCTAAATGAACACCGAGAATTTTACGTGGAAGCCCAAATAGGGAAAAATCACGGGGACCGAGTCCAGAAAGTTCTCACCACGAAAAATAAGATTTACAATATTTTTCTAGATATCAAATATTTAGAAAATATTCACTAAGTGAAATTATCACTCTTAGAACTCTCAATGTGCACAAAAGCATAACACTTATTTTTCTCTCACACTATCTTTTCTCTCCCTCCAAAATAATCCTCACTATTTCTCTCCCTCTTCTCAGAGAAGGTTTCTCTCTTCTCTTCTCTTCGGATGCTAGAAGAGTTTGCATGAAGCCTCTATTTATAGAGGATTCAAGGGAACATCTTCCTTAATGGAAGGTGTGCGCCTGTAGACACCTTCCTTAAAGGAAGGTGGGCTCTACGAATGGAGAGTAGACGTCGAAATTGAAGAAAGAAGAAATTTCTTTTTTCTTCTTTTCAATCGTATTAATGAGATGGGTCTCTCATCATAATAAAGGGACCCTACATTGGGATCTCTTCCAAATCTCGGCTTTAGTGTTCAAGACTTGAAACATATTGAAGAGATTCTAAGTTTGATAAATATTTACGTATAAGGGTCGACCGGTTCAGTCCATTTCAGTCAGGATCGTTTCCCGTTCTGTCTCAAGTTTCATTTGGGGCGTGATATATATAATACAATTTTTGATACTTGTCCAACTAATTGTTATTTTAACCAATTTTAAATTTGATAATGTTTTGATTATAATTAATGCATACACTTATCATGTTTTATTTAGTAAATAAAACTGGTTTTTAATACATAAAATATAGTCTAAGAAAAATTGAAATTAAAAGATCAAATACAAACACTCCAAGGAAATTGAAGAAGAAATATTATGATTTACGTGAAAAATATTTACAGATAAAAAATTATAAGTCGATAAGAGAAATTTATTATGTCAAATTTGAAGTATATGTATGTGTGATAAATATAAATACCTACAGAAACATTCATAATTTTGTCACTTTGGGAGCTTTTTGCCATGACTAAAACAAAATTTGGTTAACGAAACTCCAATCTACTTCATTTTTTTTTTTTGTAGTACAAGAATTAAGTCTTCTATTTAATTAATTTTTTATGTTTATACATGTAATTAGATAGAAAAACTCATTGTTTAAGACAAATGTTGATTATGAAGTAAGGGCAAAATTTTCACACCCTTATTTAGTGGCCATGTCGTCATGTAGACCCAGTTAACTGGCACCATATGTCCTTCCGCAGGAGACATCCCAATGTGATGGACTTTGGGCTTTCATCTTAAAACCTTGGGCCTATGTTCTTTCATTTTAATTAATTTAGGTTATTTATTATTCTCTTTCGAATATTTTATTATTACCGTAGTTATAATTATCATTATTGTCATTAGTTATAATTATCATTATTGTCATAGTTATCATCGTAATTATGAACTTGTCATTGTCACACTCATCGTCATCTTCAATAGTAATAGAACATTGATAAGTTAATTAGAGAACTAAGTTACTTGTTGAATAAAATGGCTCTCAAAACTAGGGTGTTGCCGATGTCAGTTTCCAAACACACGTCTCTCATACCAATGACTTTTGCAACTCCATTATTTCTTATTCTTACACTTCCAAAGTCACCAGAAGTATAGGACGTGAAGAAATCTCTCCGGAAAGTGGCATATATCGAAGCATCACTATCGATCACCCAACTCGTATCTTGACAAGTAAAATTAACGACGTCTCCGTCGTACACAATAAAGAATTCTTCGTTGGCCGCCGTTACTTTCTCACCCGTATTACCCTCTTCGGTATTCGTTTCCTTTCCTTTTTTGCCACAATGATGAAACTCAACGTTGGCATATTTTTTAGACTTACTTTGACTTCAATTTTTGTTGTATGGACCTTTGTTTTGACTTCTGTCCTTGTTTTTGGTGACTAGGACGTCTGTCTATGAGGAAGAACCCGTTGACTTTCTACTCATTTCCTCATTCAAAACACTACTTTTAACTACATCCATAGCCAAAACACCATCAGGGGCCGAGTTAGACAACGACATTCTGAATGTCTCCCACGAGTCCCGCAAAGTCCCAATAAGCATAAACCCTTGAACTTCTTCATCAAACTTGATTTTCATTCTAGCCAACTGATTTATAATTCATTGAAATATGTGCAAGTGATCGGTCATAGCTTTTCCGTTCTAGTATTTCAACCCCAGAAGCTGCTTGATAAAAAATAGCTTGTTGTTACCAGTCTTCTGAGCATACAACTCCTCAAGCTTTTTCCACAAACTCTGAGCGTTCTTTTCCTCACTGACATGGTTTAAGACGTTATCATTTACCCACTGTCAAATGTAACCGCACACTAGACGATGACATAATTCTCATTCAATGTCAGATTTATCTGCCGGCTTCACACCAGCAAACATGGGTAATTAATAGTCTATCACATAGAGAAGATCCTCCATCTTCCCTTTCCACACATGATAGTTGGAGCCGTTCAATATGACCATCCAACTCGGGCTACTCTCCATAATTCAAACACGGCACAAGGACTACAACCTTGCTCTGATACCACTTGTTGGGAAAATAACGAAAATTTGGTGGGAACGAGAAATGATAGCAGATGCGATCCGAAAAATAACTGAAATATTTTTCCACGCCGTAAGATTATAATGGCCAAGAAGTAAGAGAAATAATGACAAAATGAACACTGAGAATTTTACGTGGAAACCCGAATCTGGAAAAACTACGAGGACCAAGCCCAGAAAGATCTCACTATGAAAAATAAGATTTACAATATTTTTCTAGATATCAAATATTCTAGAAAATATTCACTAAGAGAAATTACCACTTTTAGAACTCTCAATGTGCACAAAAGCACCACACCTATTTTTCTCTCACACTTTCTTTTCTCTCCCTCCAAAATAATCCTCACTATTTCTCTCTCTTTTCAAAGAAGGTTTCTCTCTTCTCTGATCTTCAGAAGCCATAAGAGTTTGCATGAAGCCTCTATTTATAGAGGATTCAAGGGAACATCTTCCTTAAAGGAAGGTGTGCGCCTGCAGACACCTTCTGTAACACCCGGCATTTTTACCATGTAATAGTTTTCTCGGATCATTTAATCGAGATTTAATATTATATTAATACAATATATGTTTTGGTTGTAATGATGGAATGTTTAAAGGAAAAACCAAACTGAGGGTAATCAAAACAAGTCAATTAGGTTAAAAGCTAATGGAAGGGTAAATGTGGAAGTGATTAGGGTAGGTGGAAGCAAACCAATGGATGAGTGCCAAGTGGCAACTTGTTGAAGAAGATATGTCTTCTCTTCCTCCTACGTGAAGCTCACTTCTACCTCCCCTTCTGTTTTCTCTTTTCCAGGCGACCAGCAACGATTTTTAACCTTAATCCTTTTCCTGATTTCTTTCTGTCTTTCCAGCAAAGGTAATCACCTACTAAGGTTATCGATTTTGGACAAGTTTAATGCGGGTTTTCACTGAGGTTTAGGAATATTGTTTCTGTGAAAACTCTCTGTTTTGGATGAAAACACGTTAGTGTGTTTTCTAATGAGTTGACGTGAGCTTGCTGCATATCCAACAAGTTGTTTGTTAGCCTTTGCAGCTTATTTAATTCTTTTACGTGCATACTACAGGTCAGAGCACTACAGGAACATTCGAGCATCAGACACCGCCGCAAACAGGTAAGTTCATAACCGTAGGTTGGCCCTTAAGGCCCTACATCACAGAGGTACTAGGATCCCAGTTCTGTCGGGTAGTTTTGGGTAGAAATGTTATAGCTTCTGTTCAGTTTGTGTTTTATGTTGTCTGTTCAGCTCATGTCCGAGTTGTCTGTTTTCTGTTTCACAATATGCCCTGTTATTTCTGATGTCTGCTGTTATAGGTTCAGGCACTGAGACTGTCATGCATACACGTTTTACTGAAAATCCATGCAAAACTGATTTCTGTACACTGATTGAAATTAAACAAGATAAAATCTGACTGTCTGTAATGTACTAGTTAAGTGCGGGACGGGGACTGGCCCCTCTGGTTTTATCCCTCCCTAGGAATCTGAAAATTTGTCCCTAGCAAAGACCCTCTGGTTTTATCCCTCCCTGGGAATCTGAAAACTGCTGTGCCTGATAGTGCACGTACTGAACCAGTTCCCCTATAAGCCCCACTTAATTCTTCTGCCACTGTAACGTAAAGTTCTGATCTGTCACTGTATTCTGAAAACTGCATGCATAGCATTTTGCATCACTGCATCTGTATTATGTCCTTACTGAGTTTTAGACTCATAGGTGAACTCTCTGGTGTAGGTACTGAACCCGAATCTGAGGACTGTGTGCCTCAATCTGACGATTTGATGTAGTTGATGGCTCGAGCTCTCGGGGTGGTTGCTGCAGCCAGACAATATTTTCTGTCCCGAGGTTTAAGTCTTAGTTTTCAAAGTAAAGTTCATATCTGTAGACTCTTTTGGAATTCTGTTGTGGTTGTTTTAAAACTCTGTTAAGGTTCTGTGTTTTGCTTTAAAAACTCTGTAGGAGATTTTGTTAGGTATATATATAATGTATCAGTTCTGATGTTCAAGTTTTAAATTTCTGTTGACAGTTGATAGTTGTCTCCAGAAATATTCTGTATTAATGCCTTGAAATGTTTAGAAAACATTCTGGAACTGCTTGAGTTCTCCCTTTTCAGGTCATGCATGGGTGGTCTCGAGTTTTAGAGCCATCCATGCAGTTTGTTTACTTGAACCCCTGTCACTCGTAGAGCATGATTCAAAACTTTGTTCGAAATCGGGTTTTGAAGGTTTGAAACCTTTATGCCTTCTGTTTTGAAGTTTTCTGTTTTGATGCTCCCTGCCTGTTTGTCTTTCCGTTAAAAGTTGTCAAGTCTTATCTTAAAAACTGCATCTTCCGATCCCCCTTAGAAATTTCATCCACCGATGTCACCGTACACGTTTTGTTTTCATTCACATCCACCGCCAAATAGTAGTTCTGTTATAGGTTTCCTTCTGCCGATTTCGTTTATCGTCTGCATCTACCGGCTGACGTCATCCATCTTCCGGCTGACGTCACCATCTTCTGCCGACTTCGTTTACTACCTTTATCTGCTGATGGCGTCATCACATCTTCCGATGACGTTATCACATATTCCGATTAAGTTTACTACCTTTATCTGCCGATGGCGTCATCACATCTTCCGATGACGTCATCACATATTCCGATTAAGTTTACTACCTTTATCTGCCGATGGCGTCATCAAATCTTCCGATGACGTCATCACATATTCCGATTAAGTTTACTACCTTTATCTGCCGATGGCGTCATCAAATCTTCCGATGACGTCATCACATATTCCGATTAAGTTTACTACCTTTATCTGCCGATGGCGTCATCAAATCTTCCGATGACGTCATCACATATTCCGATTAAGTTTACTACCTTTATCTGCCGATGGCGTCATCAAATCTTCCGATGACGTCATCACATATTCCGATTAAGTTTACTACCTTTATCTGCCGATGGCGTCATCACATCTTCCGATGACGTCATCACATATTCCGATTAAGTTTACTACCTTTATCTGCCGATGGCGTCATCACATCTTCCGATGACGTCATCACATATTCCGATTAAGTTTACTACCTTTATCTGCCGATGGCGTCATCACATCTTCCGATGACGTCATCACATATTCCGATTAAGTTTACTACCTTTATCTGCCGATGGCGTCATCAAATCTTCCGATGACGTCATCACATATTCCGATTAAGTTTACTACCTTTATCTGCCGATGGCGTCATCAAATCTTCCGATGACGTCATCACATATTCCGATTAAGTTTACTACCTTTATCTGCCGATGGCGTCATCAAATCTTCCGATGACGTCATCACATATTCCGATTAAGTTTACTACCTTTATCTGCCGATGGCGTCATCAAATCTTCCGATGACGTCATCACATATTCCGATTAAGTTTACTACCTTTATCTGCCGATGGCGTCATCAAATCTTCCGATGACGTCATCACATATTCCGATTAAGTTTACTACCTTTATCTGCCGATGGCGTCATCACATCTTCCGATGACGTCATCACATATTCCGATTAAGTTTACTACCTTTATCTGCCGATGGCGTCATCACATCTTCCGATGACGTCATCACATATTCCGATTAAGTTTACTACCTTTATCTGCCGATGGCGTCATCACATCTTCCGATGACGTCATCACATATTCCGATTAAGTTTACTACCTTTATCTGCCGATGGCGTCATCAAATCTTCCGATGACGTCATCACATATTCCGATTAAGTTTACTACCTTTATCTGCCGATGGCGTCATCACATCTTCCGATGACGTCATCACATATTCCGATTAAGTTTACTACCTTTATCTGCCGATGGCGTCATCACATCTTCCGATGACGTCATCACATATTCCGATTAAGTTTACTACCTTTATCTGCCGATGGCGTCATCACATCTTCCGATGACGTCATCACATATTCCGATTAAGTTTACTACCTTTATCTGCCGATGGCGTCATCACATCTTCCGATGACGTCATCACATATTCCGATTAAGTTTACTACCTTTATCTGCCGATGGCGTCATCACATCTTCCGATGACGTCATCACATATTCCGATTAAGTTTACTACCTTTATCTGCCGATGGCGTCATCACATCTTCCGATGACGTCATACGATGAATTTCTGCCTTATCTTCGCCCAGTTTTACTCGTCTTCAGTTTCTCTTCTTCTGACGATTATGTTTAATGCTTGCCTCTTCCGGCTGACGTCGTCACCTTATCCGACCTCAGCTGCTGTCTGCCTCTTCCGGTTGACGTCACCCACTGTTTACTTCTTCTGATTTCTGCCTTTTTAAATTTAGTCTTCCGCCATCTTCCGTTCAATTTTATTTCACATCCTTCGCCAGCCTTATACCATGTTTTCTGTTTTGATTCTGTCATTTAAGTGTGAAGTCTGTTTTCAATATTAATATGTCTTCCCGTTTTAATTCTGTCATGCATTTCTGGGATCCGATTCCAATGTCGTTGTCTACCGTTTCCTGCATCTCCGTTTTCAAAAAAAAATAGTCACCCTTTTTTTGTTAACTGTCCCGGAGTGACGGCTTCGATCCCGGACCCCGGTCGGGTTCGGTTTTGGGTCGTCACAGTTATGGTATCAGAGAGACACGGTTTTAAAATCGATTCTGTGAAACGTCTGACTGCGCAGCCCGCCATGTGAGATCGCTCCATCGACTGTAAGTGGTCAAAGTTCCAGTAAAAGTTCTGTTATTAAATTAGGTTATTTTGTTTATAGGATTTCTTAGAAATGGTGAGAGGACATCAGGAAGAATCAAGTGAAAGTTCTCGGGCCATTGGCAGGCTAACCGAATTGGTGGGGGTACAGTCACGCATGGTTGAGCGCATGATGGCTCGGGAAGATGATAGGAACAATAACCATGGGATTAATGATAACCATGCAAACGCTCCGAAAGACAACAGTGGAGATAGATTCCGGCGACTCCAGCCGCCTTCGTTTGATGGAATGTCTACAGACCCGACCCGTGCTGAAACTTGGATTCGAGCTATGGAGAAGATGTTCAGTTATGCAGACGTGGAGGACAACAAGAAGGTTATTTGTGCCACGTTCTATCTCACCGAAAGTGCTGGATTCTGGTGGGACACAGTGCAAGCGACTACAATGGCATTAAGCTAGGAAGGGTTCAAGAAAATATTCTACGAAAAGTACTTTGACCATGGAGTAAGGAAGGAGAAATTGCTTGAATTCTCTCGGCTACGACAATATGGCTCAGTGGCTGAATACGTCCAGAAATTCGAGTCCTTATCCCGATATGCAGAACACATGGTGGCTACCGATGAGAACAAGGTACATCAGTTCATTCAAGGACTGAAGATGGATTTGTTACGTGGAATTACAACTGGGGGATTCGATGAGGCACCGTATGTGAAGGTGGTGGCCAAGGCTTACCAATTAGAGGCCTTAGAAATGAAGTCCCAGAGACAGAGAGATCCACCAAGAGGAATTATTAGAAATGTTCCTCAACAGCAGAGAGGCCAGAATTTTCAACCTCAACAGCAACAAAACAAGGGCGTTAAGAGGCCCAACGAGGCCCTTACTTACCAGGACAAGGGAAAGAGACCGATGGGAGCTCCTCAGCCCACTATATGCCCACATTGCCAGAAGCCTCACAAAGGAGAATGCAGGCTTGCTATCGGCCAGTGTTTCCGATGTAGCAAAGGAGGCCATCTTGTTCGGGATTGCCCAATACCCGACACCAGAGCAGGTCAAGCCGTACCGAGAGTGTTTGCAATGATGGAAGATGTTGATGATGCTGATCTGCACACGGCAATTACTGGTACGATTTTAATAAGTAACGCGCCTGCTTATACATTGTGGGACACGGGGGCCACCCATTCCTTCGTGGCTGTGGATTTTGTGGTTAGAGAAAAGCTTTTTAGTACGTCGTCAAATCAGCCCTATAGCATTATGCTACCGTCCGGAGGGTTTATGCACTCCGAGCAGGTTGTAAGGGGTGATATAGTGTCAGTAGGAAACCAGAAGTTGTACGCCGACCTTATCGTCATCGGTATGAAAGGGTACGATGTCATTCTGGGGATGGACTGGCTGTTTAGACATCATGCCACCATCGACTGTAGGTCCGGGCTAGTGTCATTTAAACGCCCGAATGAAGTGGAATTCTCTTATCAGGCAGTACCGAAGAAACGCCGTATGCTTGTTATATCTTCCTTAACAGCTCAACGGCTAATGAAGTCAGGGTGCATTGGATTTCTAGCCCATGTAATAGACATACGAAGGCAAGGTGAGGTGGAACTTCAAAATATTCCGGTAGTCCGAGACTTTCCTGAGGTTTTCTTAGATGACTTACCGGGGTTACCACCTGATCACGAAATCGAGTTTGGAATTGACGTATACCCAGGTGCGGAACCAGTGTCGAAGGATCCGTACCGTATGGCACCAATCGAGCTGAAGGAATTGAAGACTCAATTGAAAGAGTTAGTGGACAAGGGTTTTGTACGCCCTAGCTTCTCTCCGTGGGGTGCTCCCGTATTATTTGTTAAGAAGAAGGATGGGTCCCTACGGATGTGTATTGACTACCGTGAGTTGAACAGGTTGACGATTAAGAATAAGTACCCGTTGCCAAGAATCGACGATTTATTTGACCAGCTACAAGGGGCTCGGGTATTCTCAAAGATTGACTTGCGCTCCGGATATTACCAGTTGAAGGTCAGAGCAAATGATATTCCAAAGACTGCCTTCAGGACCCGGTACGGGCATTACGAGTTCTTGGTGATGTCGTTCGGGTTGACTAATGCCCCCGCGGCATTTATGGACTTGATGAATAGGGTATTCCAGGAGTTCTTGGACAAATTCGTAATCGTCTTCATCGACGATATCCTGGTTTATTCTCGGACTGAAGAGGAACATGAGGAGCACTTGGCTATTGTGCTGTCAACTCTAAAACAGCATCAATTGTTTGCCAAACTATCAAAGTGTGAATTCTGGTTGGACAAGATTAATTTCTTTGGCCACGTGGTGTCTGCGGAAGGAGTATCTGTGGACCCGGCCAAGATTGAGGCTGTAAGAGACTGGCCAAGGCCGAAGAATGCAAGCGAGGTACGGAGCTTTATCGGACTAGCTGGTTATTACAGGAAATTCATCAAGGGATTTTCTGTGATAGCTAAGCCTATGACCAGCTTAACAAAGAAGGACATCAAGTTCAGGTGGTCTGAAGCATGTGAAGGAAGCTTTCAGACACTAAAGCGAAAATTAACCACGGCTCCTCTACTAGTGTTGCCAACCGAAGACGGCAAATTCAGCGTATATTGTGATGCGTCCAAGATTGGATTGGGATGCGTATTAATGCAAGAAGGGAAAGTGGTGGCTTACGCATCCCGACAATTGAAAAACCACGAGCAAAACTACCCTACTCATGACCTTGAATTAGCGGCAGTTGTGTTTGCGTTGAAGGCATGGAGACACCACCTATATGGACAATCTTGCGAGGTGTTTTCTGATCACAAGAGTTTGAAGTACATCTTTACTCAGAAAGAGTTGAATATGAGGCAAAGGCGGTGGTTAGAATTCGTGAAAGATTACGATGTTGAGATTAAATACCACCCGGGGAAAGCCAATGTGGTAGCCGATGCGTTGAGCAGGACGCCATCTACTATACAACCGGCCTTGGCTACCATCTCACTGCCTTTGAGGGCAGAGATCCAGAAGTTTGAACTGGAGGTAGTTTCTAAACTATCGGCCATACTGGCAAATCTAACGTTACGGCCAACCGTTCTGGACCGAATTAAAGAGGCCCAGAAGACCAATTCAAAAGAGATGGCTGATATTGTGAGCAAGTTACCTATGGCCTCTTCCGATTTCAGTTACTCGGGAGACGGTATCCTGAAGTTCAAAGATAGGTGGTATGTTCCGAAAGATGAAGAGTTACGGAAGGACATCTTGTCGGAAGCCCACTCATCTTCTTTCTCTGTATATCCTGGTAGCACGAAGATGTACCAAGACTTGAAACTTCACTTCTGGTGGCCGAATATGAAGAATGAAGTGGCCAAGTATGTGGAGTCTTGTATGATATGTCAACAGGTCAAAGCTGAGCATCAACGACCAAGTGGAACGCTTCAGCCTCTTCCGATTCCCGAATGGAAGTGGGAGAATATAACGATGGATTTTGTTGTTGGCCTTCCAAGAACAGTAAAAGGCCATAATAGCATTTGGGTCATAGTGGACAGATTGACGAAGTCAGCCCACTTTCTACCTGTAAAGACAACGTACTCCATGGATCAGTACGCAGAACTATATATTAGTGAGATTGTCAAGCTGCATGGTATTCCGGTGTCAATCGTTTCGGACCGGGATCCTAGATTCACTTCCAGGTTTTGGAAAAGCTTGCAAAGCTCCTTGGGCACTAGACTGGACTTCAGCACGGCGTTTCACCCACAGACGGATGGACAATCTGAGAGAACGATTCAGACATTGGAGGATATGTTAAGGGCGTGCGTGCTAGAACTTCATGCCCCTTGGAGTAGATATTTGCCACTTGTGGAGTTTGCCTACAACAATAGCTATCAGGCTACCATCGGCATGGCTCCATATGAAGCACTTTATGGCAGAAAGTGTAGATCTCCATTGTGTTGGGATGAAGTTGGGGAAACCAAGCTTATCGGCCCCGAGATACTACAACAGATGTCTGGAGTAATAACGGCAATCAAGCAAAGAATCCAAGCTGCACAAAGTCGACAGAAAAGCTATGCAGACCATCGGAGAAGAGACTTGGAGTTTACCGAAGGTGATGAAGTGTTTTTAAAGGTGTCACCTTTCAAAGGCGTGATGAGGTTTGGCAAGAAAGGGAAGTTAAGCCCAAGGTTTATTGGGCCTTTTCCCATTTTGAAGAGGATTGGGAACATGGCCTACAGACTACAACTACCAGCGTCAATGGATGGAGTTCACAATGTCTTCCATGTTTCGATGCTGAGAAAATGTGTACGAGATCCAACTCAGATCGTGAAACAGGTGGATTTTGATATCATGCCGACGCTGACATATGAAGAAAGGCCTATACAGATATAGGATATGTCACTCAAAGTATTGCGCAACAGAGTAGTCCCGTTGGTGAAAGTTTTATGGCGCAATCATGGTGTGGAGGAAGCCACATGGGAAAGAGAAGAAGATGTTCGGGCCCAATATCCTGACCTCTTTGCATAGGCAAATTTTGAGGACAAAATTTCTGTTAAGGTGGGTGGAATGTAACACCCGGCATTTTTGCCATGTAATAGTTTTCTCAGATCATTTAATCGAGATTTAATATTATATTAATACAATATATGTTTTGGTTGTAATGATGGAATGTTTAAGGGAAAAACCAAACTGAGGGTAATCAAAACAAGTCAATTAGGTTAAAAGCTAATGGAAGGGTAAATGTGGAAGTGATTAGGGTAGGTGGAAGCAAACCAATGGATGAGTGCCAAGTGGCAACTTGTTGAAGAAGATATGTCTTCTCTTCCTCCTACGTGAAGCTCACTTCTACCTCCCCTTCTGTTTTCTCTTTTCCAGGCGACCAGCAACGATTTTTAACCTTAATCCTTTTCCTGATTTCTTTCTGTCTCTCCAGCAAAGGTAATCACCTACTAAGGTTATCGATTTTGGACAAGTTTAATGCGGGTTTTCACTGAGGTTTAGGAATATTGTTTCTGTGAAAACTCTCTGTTTTGGATGAAAACACGTTAGTGTGTTTTCTAATGAGTTGACGTGAGCTTGCTGCATATCCAACAAGTTGTTTGTTAGCCTTTGCAGCTTATTTAATTCTTTTACGTGCATACTACAGGTCAGAGCACTCCAGGAACATTCGAGCATCAGACACCGCCGCAAACAGGTAAGTTCATAACCGTAGGTTGGCCCTTAAGGCCCTACATCACAGAGGTACTAGGATCCCAGTTCTGTCGGGTAGTTTTGGGTAGAAATGTTATAGCTTCTGTTCAGTTTGTGTTTTATGTTGTCTGTTCAGCTCATGTCCGAGTTGTCTGTTTTCTGTTTCACAATATGCCCTGTTATTTTTGATGTCTGCTGTTATAGGTTCAGGCACTGAGACTGTCATGCATACACGTTTTACTGAAAATCCATGCAAAACTGATTTCTGGACACTTATTGAAACTAAACAAGATAAAATCTGACTGTCTGTAATGTACTGGTTAAGTGCGGGACGGGGACTGGCCCCTCTGGTTTTATCCCTTCCTGGGAATCTGAAAATTTGTCCCTAGCTAGGACCCTCTGGTTTTATCCCTCCCTGGGAATCTGAAAACTGCTGTGCCTGATAGTGCACGTACTGAACCAGTTCCCCTATAAGCCCCACTTAATTCTTCTGCCACTGTAACGTAAAGTTCTGATCTGTCACTGTATTCTGAAAACTGCATGCATAGCATTTTGCATCACTGCATCTGTATTATGTCCTTACTGAGTTTTAGACTCATAGGTGAACTCTCTGGTGTAGTTACTGAACCCGAATCTGAGGACTGTGTGCCTCAATCTGACGATTTGATGTAGTTGATGGCTCGAGCTCTCGGGGTGGTTGCTGCAGCCAGACAATATTTTCTGTCCCGAGGTTTAAGTCTTAGTTTTCAAAGTAAAGTTCATATCTGTAGACTCTTTTGGAATTCTGTTGTGGTTGTTTTAAAACTCTGTTAAGGTTCTGTGTTTTGCTTTAAAAACTCTGTAGGAGATTTTGATAGGTATATATATAATGTATCAGTTCTGATGTTCAAGTTTTAAATTTCTGTTGACAGTTGATAGTTGTCTCCAGAAATATTCTGTATTAATGCCTTGAAATGTTTAGAAAACATTCTGGAACTGCTTGAGTTCTCCCTTTTCAGGTCATGCATGGGTGGTCTCGAGTTTTAGAGCCATCCATGCAGTTTGTTTACTTGAACCCCGTGTCACTCGTAGAGCATGATTCAAAACTTTGTTCGAAATCGGGTTTTGAAGGTTTGAAACCTTTATGCCTTCTGTTTTGAAGTTTTCTGTTTTGATGCTCCCTGCCCGTTTGTCTTTCCGTTAAAAGTTGTCAAGTCTTATCTTAAAAACTGCATCTTCCGATCCCCCTTAGAAATTTCATCCACTGATGTCACCGTACACGTTTTGTTTTCATTCACATCCACCGCCAAATAGTAGTTCTGTTATAGGTTTCCTTCTGCCGATTTCGTTTATCGTCTGCATCTACCGGCTGACGTCATCCATCTTCCGGCTGACGTCACCATCTTCTGCCGACTTCGTTTACTACCTTTATCTGCCGATGGCGTCATCACATCTTCCGATGACGTCATCACATATTCCGATTAAGTTTACTACCTTTATCTGCCGATGGCGTCATCACATCTTCGATGACGTCATCACATATTCCGATTAAGTTTACTACCTTTATCTGCCGATGGCGTCATCACATCTTCCGATGACGTCATCACATATTCCGATTAAGCTTACTGCCCATATCTGTCGATGACGTCATCACATCTTCCGATGACGTCATACGATGATTTCTGCCTATATCTTCCGCCCAGTTTTACTCGTCTTCAGTTTCTCTTCTTCTGACGATTATGTTTAATGCTTGCGTCTTCCGGCTGACGTCGTCACCTTATCCGACCTCAGCTGTTGTCTGCCTCTTCCGGTTGACGTCACCCACTGTTTACTTCTTCTGATTTCTGCCTTTTTAAATTTAGTCTTCCGCCATCTTCCGTTCAATTTTATTTCACATCCTTCGCCAGCCTTATACCATGTTTTCTGTTTTGATTCTGTCATTTAAGTGTGAAGTCTGTTTTCAATATTAATATGTCTTCCCGTTTTAATTCTGTCATGCATTTCTGGGATCCGATTCCAATGTCGTTGTCTACCGTTTCCTGCATCTCCGTTTTCAAAAAAAAATAGTCACCCTTTTTTTGTTAACTGTCCCGGAGTGACGGCTCCGATCCCAGACCCCGGTCGGGTTCGGTTTTGGGTCGTCACACCTTCCTTAAAGAAATGTGGTCGCTACGAATGAAGGGTAGGCTTCGAAATTGAAGAAAGAATAAATTTCTTCTTTCTTCTTTTCAATCGTATTAATGAGATGAGTCTCTCATCATAATAAAGGAACCCCACATTGGGATCTCTTCCAAATCTCGTCTTTAGTGTTCAAGACTGGAAACATATTGATGAGATTCTAAGTTTTCATAAGAAATTATGGAAGGTATTGCGATTACAAATGACTTTTATAATTTTGTTGATTTTGGGGTTTGATAGAAACAGCGATCAATGAAGTAAAAGTTTGGAATTTTTCTCTTGTGAATAAGATGATTCCAGAGAACCCAAAAGGAAACTGAACTTGGTCTTTTGATGAAGGAAGCATATTGGCATGGTTGGAAAAACTTGACTTTTATTTTTGAGGTATGAATAAACCAAAATTTTCTCCTTTCGTTGTTGTCACGTTGATCTTGCTATTTTAAGATTAGGACAAGGTTTTTGAGACTTGAGATTTTGATTTATGGATGTGATTTATGTTACTTTTGGTCCCTATAGATTGTGAAGCATTTGAGTTTTGAGTCTGTTGAAAAAAAAAAATAGAAATTCCGGCTAAAGAAAGGGAGGTTTGGTATTGGAGCAGCCGACATTGAGCCATAGCTACCTTGTCTTTGGGCCCAAATTGGATTACTGACCTAATCGTTCTTGGGTCGTATCAAGGTCTGTTTTGAACCCGAATTTGGTTATCTATTGAATCGTTCTTGGTTCGTTGTTAAGCCTAAAATTTTAGAATTCTCAGTGTAGAATTTCAATTCTAATTTTGTGATAATGTTATGGTTAGGGAACTTATTCGACCTTCTACCCCATTGTGGTTCATTGGATTTTGCTTAGGCTTTTGGATTTTGGTAGCCCCAATTGAGGTATGAATTTAATTTTATGTACAATATGTTCATATTAAATATTTACTTTCAAAAAAAATATTTAAATTGAGCATTTTCATTCTTTTAATTTCTTTTATTTATTATATGTAGTGGAAATGGGTAATAGAAAAGTTATATGTGTCGTATCCTTAGATTTCGATCTCTAAACCTGATCATGATATTTTGTGGCGTGCGATTACTGAGTATCACCTTCTTTTATTTCCTATGACATGTTCTACCTGGAGTCCATGAGTGTCTCCAATTTCATTGAAATAACGTAACGTAGTAAATTATTTTTCTTATCTACCACATTATAGTGGGTGTTTTACCACTTGCTCTACTATACGATTTGTAACTTTCTTTCTTAAATTGTTTTCTAATTGACATGTTTCTTACTGTTTAAACTAAATGGTAACATAAAATTATATCTCTATTGAGTTTAGTTGACTCACCCAAACGACTCACACATTTTAGGTTTAAGTTAAGGTGATTACTAGTTGCCTATGCAAGAAAACATGCGATGTAAATTTGACTTGCAAGTTTATTTCTTTCAAAAGAAATTTTATTTCATTTATAGTAAGGTGAGAATATTAATTTATCTTTTTATTTATTCAAGTGCTTGCACAGTTATTCGACTTGTATTATTACAATATCTGATGTCATTGTTGGACCTAGTTTCAGTCCCGTTGTTTTGGGCCCTGACTTGTAATCAATTGTAAGACTTCTATCGTATTGATAAATATTTACGAATAAGGGTCGACCGGTTCAGTCCATTTCAGTCAGGATCATTTCTCGTTCTGTCTCAAGTTCTATTTGGAGCGTGATGTATATAATACAATTTTTGATACTTGTCCAACTAATTTTTATTTTAACCAATTTTTAATTTGATAATGTTTTGATTATAATTAATGCATACACTTATCATGTTTTATTTAGTAAATAAAACTGGTTTTTAATACATAAAATATAGTGGTTGAAATCTTTATTGAGTTTAGTCTGCTAACTCAAATGATTATATTTTTTCAAGAAAATTACTGAGGTGGTTAGGATTAGGACTAGACAAGTTTCTTTGGAGTTCCCTTCATTTCTTTCTTTTGAAGTGTTTATTTTTACCTCGGTGAAAATTGATTTTATATAATATTTTTTCTTTTAGTTTGGTGTGGTACGTTTTTTCTTTTGCATAGTATTTTCACTTTTAGCTACATTTAAATTATTGCAATGTCATATATTCTTGTTATCAATATGTAAACTCTTATTCATTTTGTGTAGGCTCTGACTTTATTTGAATTTAGGTTTAAAGTTTTATGTTGCGAACGAAAGACTAAAAAGTCTTAGCAGCAGTCCTATTTGAAGGTAAGATAGTTCATTTTGGCATTTTTTTTTTACTTGACCTATTTCAAGGTCGTGACATTGTCATTTTAACCGTGATTGATAAATCTATATTTCAAAAAGCATCAACTATGAATTAAAATTAAATGATCAAATACAAACACTCTAACGAAATTGAAGAAGAAATATTATGATTTACGTGAAAAATATTTACACATAAAAAATCATAAGTCAATAAGAGAAATTCATTATGACAGATCTGAAGTATATGTATGTGTGACAAATATAAATACTTACAGAAACATTCATAATTTTGTTTCAAAATTTTGTCACTCTGCGAGCTTTTTGCCATGACTAAAACAAAATTTGGTTAACGAAACTCCAATCTGCTTCATTTTTTTTTTTGTTTTGTAGTACAAGAATTAACTCTTCTATCTAATTAATTTTTTATGTTTATACATGGAATTAGATAGCAAAACTCATTGTTTAAGACAAATGTTAATTATGAAGTAAGGGCAAAATTTTCACACCTTTATTTAGTGGCCATGTCGTCATGTATACCCAGTTACCTGGCACCATATGTCCTTCCGCAGGAAACATCCCAGTGTGATGGACTTTGGGCTTTCATCTTGAAACCTTGGGCCTATGTTCTTTCATTTTAATTAATTTAGGTTATTTATTATTCTCTTTCGAATATTTTATTATTACCATAGTTTTAATTATCATTATTGTCATAGTTATCATCGTAATTATGAACTTGACATGTCACACTCATCGTCATCTTCAATAATAATAGAACATTAATAAGTTGATTAGAGAACTAAATTAGTTGTTGAATAAAATGGTTCTCAATAATGATGAGATTGATTGGCGATTGACGTCCATGGCCTCCATTTTTCTAGTCACTTTCTTTCCTACAACTATATTTAAATAGCCACACTTAACATGTGTAGAAACAAGCCAAGCTGGTTGAAGGAATTTGTAGAATAAAGAATAACTGAATGTAACTGAATACTATAGTATTATACTAAATATAGATATGTTTGTAAATTCTTACAGTAAAGTTTATTTACTGAATTTTATAAAAACTCATTATCTTGTGTCTCCCTATGTTTTTTAGGTTTTGGAGGTGTCAACTCAGATACCAAAGACAGAGATAGAAGCGCGATGATATGACAATTTGATGCAAAGCTTAGTAGTACAATGTATTTTATTTGACTCTTTTGCATATTCTATATTTGTATAGCCCAGATTCTGTATTAAATTTTGAGATTCATGTGATATTATTGTGGTACTAAGTGGGGGATTTTGGTTTTAGCTGGGAATGCATATCTTGTATGTGAGGGAATTAGTTCCTCCCTTGTGATATCGGGTGAGCTCGAGTGACAGTGACGTTTCAGTTATATTGTGAAGATTAAGCATGTGATCACTTGCCTCTCACTTTGGGAATCAAGTCACGGTTCGAGCGAATCAAGCCACAACAAAAGCCATCAGCCATTAGTAAGAGTGGGAACGGTTTGAATCAAGCTGGGTAAATCGAACCGAACCAATGATTTAGGTTCGGTTCGATTCAGTTTTTATTTTTGAAAAATTAATTTTGAATTTGAACTAAGTAACACTGAAGTTATCAATTTGATTTTCGATTTTTTTTTTTCAAAAACTTGTCACAACCAAACCAAATCGATATTATGTGTATGTCTATATATATATATATATATATATATTACTTGAAACAAATGCAAAGTATCTATGTATTACTTTTAAAAAAGAGTTTAATGTAAATTTTTCTTATGGCTGGAAAAATAAATTAGTAGATTTAATGATTGATTTTAATAAATTATTAAGCTAAGCATAATAATAGTTGAAACAATTAATATTTGTAAAAAATAATATTTAGTAAATCAAAATATTTTTTTAATTCAAAATCAAAACCGAACCAAAATTGAACTAAACAAAATCAAAAAAATCATTTTGGTTTGGTTCGGTTTCAAAATCCAATCACTACGGTTTTGGTTTTAAAAATGTTAGAATCGAACCAATGAATTCGGTTTTAAGTAAGAGTGAAACCGAATCGAATCGGGTGTTCCCACCTCCAGCCATACTTCTCAATATGCTCACATGATAACATGATAACCCTTAACACATTTAAGGGAAAAATAAAAATAAAAATAATAAATTATCGTATTACTAAATTAAAACGATGGCTGCCACACATGAACAACCTTCATTTAATATATATTAATTTAAAAAAATATATTTCTTTTTTTCAAAATTGATTCAGCAATTTCTTCCTAATTGTCACGTTTATTTAAATTTTTCCATAATGTTAATTTTTTAAATATTTGTTTGCGTTATCTATCTGTCAATTTCCTTTGATTCAAAGTTGCGTCTAAAGCAATACTACCAACTTGGAACTTAATCATTATGTTTACTTGTAATTTTCACGTTTAGTTTGCTGCTTGTGGTATTTTAGTTATGGAACTATCTTTTCAACAAGTCTAGTGAACTTTTTACTATGATTCTCTACTTCTCCTTTTCATCATCGATATTGGTGGTCCATGGGAAAGCAGCTTCAAAATATTGAAGCAACCTTGTGATTAGTCAATAAATCATGGGAAACAAGGCTATGATTTCAACTTGGAGTACTCAACGTCGAGATAAAGATTTTATGCTTTTTTGAATTGCATTGCATGTTTTTCAAAAACTATTATTTTAGTAGGGTGCCACTTATAAAAATATGACGGAACCTGATCACTATCACATTGACTTTATACGTATAGGTAAATATAGTTTTCTTGCGTTTATATTCATCATACATGATATATGATTTATTTCTGATACTAAAAATTTCTATCACGACTCGGCGTTTCTGTTTCGGCAAATTTCTGGATTGTGACAGATATTTTTTACCCATTCTAAATCTTGAACCCAAAATTTAGATAAATGAAAGAATGCGACAAAGAATTTGAAAGTTGCTTAACTAATCCACTTCATATTACTAGTCATTTTAATACGTCTTTTGAACCGATAAATTGGTCAATAATTTGATGCAATGACTACAAAATGTCAGTTTTCTCTTTTTTCCATTAAAATTGACATCAATTAACATGATTTTCACGTAAATCTCAATATTATATTTTCTAGTTTTAATTCAAAAATTCAAAGATATACAACTTGCATACTTTGAACAATTCAATGGCTGGACGATGTTTCTCTCTGTTAAGGACAAAGGGCCACAACCCTGGTAAACAAACGAGGTTTTTGAACTTTGATTTCATGATTCATGTGCTCTAACTATTACTGTTGCGCCACCTGTTTGTACGACAAGGAGGAGGGAAGACTAGGCGTGATGGAAAGAGCATAACGGAGGGAATAGGCCCCATGCAATTATAACTACGCACGGGCATTAATGGAAGGTTTTCAATATCTTTATGGCTGTTATTAGAATAAATTAATAATATATTTACTTTCTTATTATATTCGCTTAAAAAATTAATTATCATGTTAAACAATGATTTTTGTAAATGAAGGGTAATTAATGTAATAAATTAATTGCATTAATTTATGTGTCACAAAAGGATCGAGAACTACATATGGTCTGAGACTCACTTCCTTGAATCGTCGTAACGCCCTTAATGCTAAGTTTTGAAAAAAACTTTTCATGTCATTCCCATTTAGGTCTGATTCGGATCCCTCCGATGTTTCCTTTTCCTCCCGCACCTTTTTCTCGAAATGAGAAAAAAGATGGTACACTCGAATTGTATTATTTATGTGCTTATTGCTTGCCAGGAAATGACAAAACGAGGATGATCATATGATTTTACCTAATCCTTTCTTATCTAGTTATTTTGAATCTGACTCTCTTGAACTGGGCCAGCTAACTAAGTGTCGTTTTTTCATCAAGTGCATTTAATCAATCAATCATTGGTTTACGTGTGTAGGATGACTCCCCTTGAAGGGATCATTTTCAAAAAGCCGAAATTAGGGCAATATTTGAGCTTTATGACCACAGAACTTAACTAAAGAAACAAAAAAAGCAAATGAGAAAGAAATTATAATTTATTCTATTAATTGCATCAATCATTATTTGATACGTAAATAAATTTTTTAAGATATTAGAATAAGAGAATAAACAAACGTAATATTACTCAACAAACAAACATTTTTCCTGCATTACTCATTAATTCCAAGACCTAATCCAATTCTCTTCATTTTTAGCAGCTAACGACTTATTTCGGAATGGGGTTTTGAAAACTTGGTTTATCCTGGGAACAGCTTATGAGTGTAACTTTATTTAAAAGTTCTCTTTTTTTTTTTTTTCTTATTTGATACGACGAATATAACATAGGATGGCTGAGGGGCATCCTTTATTTATGAAAAGTTTCATAAATTTAATGTTTTTTTAGATCATGTTTTGGTCCGCTTTTCACGGTTGAAATGTGATGGAATTTTCAAGTGCAGTCAACTTCTAACCATCTAGTTATGTATTTGTCTGATTCCTAAAGACTAGGCCCCATGATTGTACGAGGACTGTTTACTTTTTCATGGTTATTTGTAGAGAAACACAAAATAACGTTCAATGATTATTTTCTTGACGTCACGACAGCAAAAATGGAATGGAAGGTTTCATTATGTGTTTGAAATTGAGTCTCTATTAAATTGATTGATTGGGTGTATTGTTAAAGCAAAGATAATATGAAATAAAGTTAAAGATATGGAAATAATTTCAAACCATTTTTTAAAAAACAAGTTTTTCAAATATAAAAAATTATTATTATTATTATTATTTTGAAATGTAGCCAAAAAATCAATAATTTTAACTCATTTTTTCACGTTGATTTTGATTTTTATTCTTAGATTCATGAACCCATGATCGTAAGAATAGTGAAGTCTGGGCAGCTTCAATTGCTCAATAAAAACATGTTTTTCCCATTGTCCATTTATGTCACTCATTCTTAGTATGTTTCGCCCTTTAGTTTAGGTTAAAAACTATGGTTTCTATTTTTAATTATTTTTTTTTGGGTTTATCTTTGTTGTTTATATCAATTTTCTCATATTTGTTTAAGCTTTCCTATGTCTTTTTATGATATATTGGCATCGTAAATCTCTCTTTGTTTGGAATTTTTTTTACTATTATTGATAGAGTACGATGAGAAATCATCAATTATGTGATACGAGAGAGAAATGCAGAGTACAATTAGAAATCATCAATATTTCTTTGGAAGCCACCAAGAAATGTTTTGGAAGTTCATGATTTGTTAAGTTTAGCTAGTCACCGCTGCCGCTTTATTGAGACATTTTTTTCTCGATTGTTTTGTTGTTAACACAGTTGTCCTAAAAATATACATAAGTTTGTATGAGATGGAAAATGTTAATAAGTGTACGAGGAGTTGAAACACAGATTGAATACAACGTCAGTTTTCACAGTGTCTGATAGAAATTTATTGTATGTTATTTTATACAGATGGATCGAGAATTAGATTTGGATGTGTGTTTTTCACAACTCAAAGAAATCCGTGACAGAACAGAGAACAACTTGGGTAACAACTTGGTCCAAAAAGGGACCCAAATCGTTCGACCCTTAACCATAAATTATTAAGTAATATTGGAAGTATTAAATTAAAGTAAATAGTCAAACCTAAAATTAAAGCTCTAATAATGACATTAAGATAATATGAAATAAAATTACCAATATTTATGCTAAAAAACTTTAAATAAAAATACAAAGCCAAACTAAAGAGCTCTCCTCGCATAAAATAAAATAAGTCTTTTTAAGGAAAATAAAACTGCTAAGGAAAAAGATCTATGAATCTACTCTAGTACGGGCAACTAAGGACCACTTAATCTAAATCTGAAAGGATGAGTCATTTTAGATGAGTCGAATAAATTTACTATGAATAAAATTTTATATTCAGCATTTAATTTAAGAACGGAGGGTCACCGCCCCCCATCGGCTCCCGTTCTCCTGCCTTAATTTTAAGAACGGGGTCAATGCCCTCAATGGCTCCCATTCTCCAGCTCTAATTTTGAGGTATTCCAGAACAAGGGATCACCGCCCCGAAACTATCCCACATTCTAAAACATTGTTCTTGAGAACGGGAGTTGTTTCGGGGCGATGACTCTCTGTTCCCGAATACCTCTAAAATGGGGAGACAGGAACGGGGGGCCGTTGAGGGGCGGAGACCCCCTGTTCTCCAATCACGTGCGGTGCACATTGGACAGGAGGTCTCTCCCTAATATGTCCAGTACCATGTAAGCACTGGACAGAATGGGGGGTGATCGGGCCCCCGTTCGCGGCGTTAATTCAAAATAGGGGGTGATTGTCCCCCGTTCTAGGCGTAAATTAAGAACGGGGGTAATCGGCCATCCACTAGGATTTGATCTCTTACATTTTTTTATAGTTTAAGATTTTAATTGTTAGGTTTTTTAATTTAGGAGCTATTTCAAATTTGATCTCTTATATTTTTTATAGTTTAAGTGTAACGACCTATTTTCCCAGTAAGATATTGTCCGCTCTAGGGATTGGACCGTAACCCAATATCCTCCCCTCACGACTTTGTTTTGGCAAGAACTTCACGGAAGGTCACCCAACCTGAGATTGCTCTCGCCGAAGCACTTTTAACTTCGGAGTTCTTATGGGATCCATTGTCAATTGTGTTCCAAAACACGTCTTACTATATTGGGGGGGTCTTTTTACATATGTTTCATTTCCACATACTTCCCCAAGCGATTTTGAATTGTGACGACCCCTTTTTTACGACCTGTCACCTTCCTGTTCGCCCACGCGGACGTACCGCCATCCGGGTTCCGGTTCGTGCAGCCATCGTACACATACTTCCACATTCGGGTCATTACAATCATCCCCCATCGAGGGCCCAACGTCCTCGTTGGCCACATTTCTGGTTGGGTACAGGCTCTGATACCATTTGTAACTACCCCTTATCCTAGCAAGATATTGTCCGCTCTGGGGATTGGGCCGTAGCCCAATATCCTCCCCTCACGGCTTTGTTTAGCGAGAACTTCCCAGAAGGTCACCTAATCTGGAATTGCTCTCGCCGAAACACTTTTAACTTCGGAGTTCTTATGGGATCCGTTGCCAATTGTGCTTCAAAACGCGTCTTGCTATCTTGAGAGGGTCTCTTTACATATGTTTCATTTCCACATACATCCCCAAGCGATGTGGGATTGTGACGACCCTCTTTTTACGACCTGTCACCTTCCGGTTTGCCCGCGCGGACGTACCGTCATCCGGGTTCCGGTTCGTGCAGCCATTGTACACATACTTGCACATTCGGGTCATCACATTAAGATTTTAGTTGTTAGGTTTTTTAGTTTATGAGGTGCTTCGAATTAAACACGCTCTCTAGAGTTCAAATTGGATTTTTAATTTTCAAGCTTACGTAGGAAATTTGGTTTGAAATACGAGGCGACCATGAAAGATTTAAAGTAGCTCGCAAGAGTAGAATACAGACTCTTGTTTTCATTTCTACTTCTACTGTAGAGGAATTCCAGAAATGGGTTCTGCAGATCGGATCAAAGAAGATTGGGAACTATCGCAGCTCGAGAAATCTCCCTTGAGATCTGATATTTGGAATAACATGAACTCCATTGATGTTGGTTGGCTTTCAGGATCTCAAGAAGAATGGAGTGCATTACAGGAGAAGCAATACACACAGAAGCGCGGAAAGATCGATACTTTTCTTCTGCACGGAGGGTCATCGTCGGATTCTGGCAGATCCAATTCCGACGGAAACTTCGATCGGATCAATCAAACCAAGAGACGAGGGAGAAAGCCGGCGGAGCAAAAGGAAACGGGAGTCAACCACGTGCAGGCGGAGAGGCAGCGAAGAGAGAACCTAAACCGGAGATTTTATGCTCTCCGATCAGCCGTTCCAAATGTGTCTAAGATGGACAAAGCCTCTTACTTGCCGACGCAGTTGTGTACATAAACAAGCTAAAAGCAAAGATTGAAGAACTGAAACTCCAAGCACAATCTATGAATAGTCCTAAAATGCCGGCTTCCGTAGCTAACGCTGCTACAGATTTCATCTTTAACAACGGGGAATGGTCGTCGGAAAATATTTTTGACAACGTTTACAAAATCCAACCACTGTCCTTGATTGGTGGGTCGGCCGCCATTGACGTGGACGTGAAGATTATGGGTACGGAGGCTGTTATCCGCGCCCACGGCAATGATCAGGGCCATCCACCGGCTAGATTGATGAGCGTTCTTGGAGAGCTAGATCTGCAAATTCACCACGCAAGCATATCGAAGGTGAACGAGCTGATGCTGCAAGATGTTGTGGTCAGACTTCCTGAAGGACTTAACAATGAGAAAGCCATTAGAAGTGTTATTTTCCAAAAACTGAATAGCTAAACGCCATTTCTAAATGTCGTCTGTATTTTCTTGTTTTCCATTTCTCTTGTTCTTCTCCATTCCTGTATTGCCTTGAATTAAAAATGTACCCTTTGATTCTTCTGTGTTACTTGTCTAAAACATCGGAAGTTAGGTTCATTATCAAACAATTCCCATTTACCATTTGTAGAGTTAGAAGTTAAAAGATCCATCCAAGCCATTGTCAATGTTTTTGTTCCCGCTGGTATCTCTATTATATGTTTCTTCATTGGCATCAATTCATAAGTTCTTTTGTTTATGATCAGTTCGGAGATAACAAAAAGCTGCACAATATCTCGATTTTTTATGAATAGGGTTTATGAATAGGGTGAACGAGAAAAGATAATAATCGGCCCGGCAATTCTACTCCTGCCCATTCCCGGGTCATGACAATAACGTTTTCACTTCCACTTGGTACAATATATCTTTGTTAAAATGAAAAAACAAACTAAACAATATTGTATTTACTAATGTGATGTTATAGCCCATTCTTACAATTGTTAGGATTCAAGATCAAGTGACAAAATCATAATCAAACTAATGTGATAAAGTCAAGTGATAAGATCAAGTAATTGTTGTGGTATAGTTCTAACGCCCCCGAACTTACCCCTAGCTCGGGTCGCTACTTTGCTCGTCTTTACAACAATTAAGACGAAGTTTAAAATAATTTTTGATAAAATTTCGACTCGATTTTTTGAATTTTTCAAACACTTGAAAACATGTGGAAAACGTTCGTAAAATACGTACAAAATGCGTCGGAAAAGGTTGGGTTAAAACATATTTGAAAATAAAAAATTTTAGAAAAATCAATTTTGGACCACACACTCACTCGGTGCGTGCGTCGCCAAGACAACACGCCCCAAGGGGGATCGATCGGCACTCTCTCGGGTTTGCCCGACCGATCGCCGATCGATCGGCGTTGGGCGCTGCGCGCACACCGCGCGCCTGCTGCGCGGACCATGCCCGAGTGCTGCGCGCCTCCTCCTGGGCTAGCGCGCCCCCAGCTCGCTCTCCCACGCCCACTACGACCATCTTCCACTTTTCTCTATTTTTGTTCACATCTCACCCCTACATTTCGCATAAAAACATACATAAACCATCTTCCAATATTTTTCACCCCTCGACACGTTAAAACCCTGAAAATACGAGTCGAAAACGTGAGCGGAACGTATAAATTCTTGAAAACGAACAACCTTTCTTTCAAAACAACTCGAGCAGCATAACATTTAATTATTAAAAACCCAAAACCTGAAAACAATCATTTTGTACAAAAACCAAATAACTCTAATATATTTCAAAACCCACAATTTTAACTATCCAAGTATCTTTCTATCAATTATCTATCAAAACACCTACTCTACACAAAGCACATACGGAGCTCGGTCGGAATTGCCCTAACAAGTTGCCAGCACTGGCACACACAAGCGCGTTCCCAATTGCCATCCTCATCCACCCCACGCTCATAGGGCTCACCTGAAAGCTTATCGTCACATGCACCATCGAACACAAAACGTAAGTCTAATACTTAACAAGTAGGGAATAATGAATGTAAAAATACAATGCATACTCAACCCCTAACACATGCAGTTTCTACACGCTCTGTTGTTCTCGTTTCGTTTTCATTTCAATAATCTTTCACTTAGCCGTGTGGATCAAGTAAGCACACATCTTATAACCGTCTAGAACAGCCACACCTTGACCAAGCAGAGCAAGATTGGAGGCACACATCCGGGCCCCGCCCATTGGACGGCCATACACGGTCTCCTCTCACATCGATCATAGAACCCTCTAGTGCTTTCTCCCGCACGTTAACGACGAGGCGTTCATACACACGACAGCTTACATATTTTCAGCGGTGCATCTCTCGTAGAGCCCCCTCGCAAGTGCTACCCTAGCACCTTAACGCGACAAGGCAACTCCACTCGAGACCACATTGTGTTTCTTCTTATCTTTTTACGTTTCATACTCACAACTCGTAAACATGCCCAAAACTCATTTTTGTAGTTCGAAAACATGATGGATGCCAATACAAATGCTCAACCCACACCACACAACACAACCAAACAAGCAATCAAATAAACCCTACCGTTCAATGGTGTAGGCCCGAAGGCAAAACACAACATCCGCTCTTATTTTTTTTTTTTTTT